>JAUMHH010133296.1:0-20733 GCA_032359455.1 Chlamys rubida
TGCGTCGGCCGGGAGTTGAACCCGGATCGACTGCTTGGAAGGCAACCATGCTGACCGTTACACCACCGACGCTATATTCTTATTTGAAGCTTTGTAGCTTTTCATCGTTTATGTCCCGTGTATCCCTCCGGCGAAAACCTGTTGACCATGTTGTAGTCTCGTAAGTATTCGTAGCTCGAGGCACATTCTGCCAGCAAAGCAAATGTTCCTGTGTGTAACAGTGGTGTATCGGAGGTCACCTCATCGACGTATATCTAATGTTTTACAGAAGAATCAGTGTTTTTTCTCTTAATTTTTTACTTTACATAAATAATCAATTACACAAAATATTTATTTCAATCAAAATTGATATGCGTTATCAGCTGCAGTAGTCATAGTCCGCTAAAACGGGACAAACCACAGGTACTAGTCTACCGAAAATTATGCTGCATGATTTATGGCAAATCATACATCAAATTAAAGAAAAAATATTTTTCTGTCGATCTAGACTGCTCCCTGTGTCATATTATGACTGGTATGACAAAATCACATGTTTTCTGGAACGGGGTCATTTTACTCTTGGGACAGAGTTAGCAACCTTGCTTATATTATAGGTGTACGTGTATTGACAGACGAGGCTAGTACATGTTCCTGTGGACCAACATCGCAGGCTTCAAAATTCTGATCGGTCACCTGGGTATGGTCAGCTATCGACTGCTCTATAAAACACGAAGATTTGTCGCCGAAATCTGGCGACAACGATTGTGAGAGTTTTACATGTTTGTTAGAGAAAATATTTATACTTATATTTTAGTTGATTCATTTCTCATTTGACTAGATTCCATATCCCAACTCGATATATTATGGACGCTACGTACTTTGTTTTATTCAATTGAAGTGCTGTCAAAACTGCTCACATCTGTATTAGCCATTCAGGAGTACTTCCGGCAATTTGACTTTTTAACAACAATACCACGTGTATAAGTTTACCTTTTATGATCTAAAATATAAGAAAAGTTTGATAATTAGGTTCCAGTTATACAAACAATCTCCACACAGCAAACGCAAGTTTATTACGAACAAAAACTCTATGCATAAGTAAGTAAACGCCGATATTTCGGAAAGTAAAGAGTACATGTATGTAATTAGAAAAGAAAAGATACAGATCCCAAGAGCTGCAATTGGTTTCGTCGATTTCCCCAGATTATAAAACAGAAGACACAGATGAAAACTTCCGTTTCTGTAGAGTGTTCCTTGACTTGGCCTATTCTTTCACCTAACAAACCTGTAGGGATTTTGTTATTATGAAGAACATAACTGAATTTTAGGTATGTTTTTTCTTAATGTCATAAAGTGTATACAAATTAGTATCAATTTATCGAAAGTACTCTTTGTAAAATCGCTGTTTCATTAAAGATGGCAAGCTCGGAAGTTAAAAGCATACTTTTGTACCTACATTGACCCCAAATATATTATTGAATATCTCCTTTCCGTAGTACTAGTGACTATTTTACGAGGTGATTGACCTTACTGGTGGACTATCAGTCCTCGAGGGTGGCTGTAGCCTGAAAGCTAGAATTTATTCTGACAGATCTAACATGAAAGTTAGTTCGAAGTTGTAAATTTGTAGCATTATATATGGTTTCAGAAGCACGTTTCTCTTTTCGCTGTATTTTACCGATGTCTCAGAGCGCTTCAGACAGATGTGGCCTTTGACAAGGCTAAAATGGATGATGACATATGGTGGAGTAAGATGTTTACTTTCTACATTTACGACGTTTTTGAATACTCATTTTTCAGTAGATAGAAGTGTGTATTTTACAAATATAGAGAAGGTTGATGATCAGGGTTTTTCACTTACAAAAATAGCAAGCTAAACCAATAATCTCCACAAATTGCAAACACGATGAAAAGCACGTGCATAAGTGAGAAAACGCCAAATCTGTTATTGCTATGTGCCAATCGGAGGCATATATATATATGTTTATAAGCTGGTTTGCGATATTCTTCTATGACACCATAGTAAAATGTTGTTTCTGCAATACCAAACATACAGTCGGTATGAAGTGTATCTAAGTGAAAGTGACTGATGACGACCAAACCGTCAGCTTACTGAGAGAGACACTGAATGTTGTTTAGTGTTCCTAAAAAGGTGCTGTAAGTAACATTAAAGAACCGCCTTCTACTCACACCATCCTCGATACTCCAGGGGTTACACTCACTTACGATCTCACCACCCTCAAAATATGTCATGACAAAATCGAAGGCTCGGTGTGCACCACCTTGTGGATGAGAGAAGAAGACTAGTATAATCCTTTAAAGTTCATCAAAAGAATATTGCGGCCCCGTAACGGTAAAATTGATTTTAGTCGGGTGTCGCTGCTCTGTAATTTTCAAAGGACAAGTGTCAACCTAGCGATGTGTCAGTGTTTTTTTTACTTGAGACCAATTAAATATCTATCTTCGTGTCCTGAGTTTTGCTATGACATATTCCAGGGGTGCAGCTAACGTCAGTTAGTGTAACCCACGGAGTATTGAGGATGACTCAGTTATGTTCGTGGATAAACGGACGATACAACCATTTTATACTATTTGTTATTGCAAAACTGATAAAGTCACGTCATCAAATGATTGAACGAGAAAAGTAAACATATAATATCAACATTGCATGATGCATATACATTTATAATGATTTGTGTGTGTGTGTGAAAGGAAACAATTAGTTCTGATTTGCTAATTTACTGAAGCTGTTTTGTAAAAACAAAATCAACTATTATTCAGTTGTAAGGTCAAGGTCATCACCTAATTCAGACCATTTCGTTGTCTTTCAGCAATGAAGACGTTTATTTTCACCATGTCTGAGATCGTTGGTGACCTTCATACTTTCAAGGATTGGTTGAAAAACATTACGAAGGGTGCAACTTATGCTGCAGAAAACACTGACGTTTTTTAAACAACTACTTTTCTTCTGTTTTGAAGATTCATGATGTATTTTTTGTTTCACCAACTGGTTCAAATTTAATATAAATATAATATTTGTGCAGTTACATGGCAACGTATATGATTGTAAAATTAATTCAATTATCATTTGTGGTTATTCTATCAATATATATTATTCCATCTTTTCTTTAAAAAATATTTACTATATTCTGCATTTTGAAATTTTGATTTTATTGCGTATTCTGAGATGGTATTCATACCTAGTTATGTTGTAGACTCAACTTGTCTTATTTATCAACAATACTGGTACAAAAAGAAGTGCGTCGGCCGGGAGTTGAACCCGGATCGACTGCTTGGAAGGCAACCATGCTGACCGTTACACCACCGACGCTATATATGTACTATGTATAGAAAGAATATTTGTAGCTATGCGTCCTTTTCGTCTTGGCGATGTCGCTTAATGTCCCCCTCAGGCAGAATCAATGTATTACTACACTGACCACGTAGTTGTATAGCCCTAGGCTCACCTTCTAATTCAAAAGATATATGCAAGAATATTAAAGTACAGTTTTGTTCTAAGTATGAACCCATTGTAAATAAATGTTCTTAAGTTGGTGTTTAGTGTATCTGTTGTTTGTGAACGAATATATTGACTGAAAACATCGCGGCTCATGTAAGTTTGCCATGCATGTAGACTCGTTCACTTAAAGTAATCGCGGAGACTGTGTACAGATTACGGCTGGAATATCTTCCGGTTTGTTCGTTGTGATTTTGAAGCGTATCATAACGCCTTAATATTGTCAAAGTTGAGCAAGTTTGCTTTCTAAACAACGAGGAAACTGGTTATGGTGTTAATACGCCAATCAGAGGAAATCCCATCAATTAGCGTTGAATTACGAATAAAGCCTACGTTAAATTGTTATTCCTTGATATGATTACATACGACTGGATTCGGGTATACATATTGATACTTAATAGTAAGTCATCAGTGTTAAATAACAATGTCTATTTAACATCTCATTAACAGAGATAAACCACTGCATACCCATCCTAATGTTTCCTGTGTGAAGTTTGCTGCTGAGAAACGCCCATTACGTCAGACATGAAAAGCCGACCTTGTTTTCGGATCCTCATCTCGTTTGAAGTACAGCATTTGACCTTGTTAAATTACATATTGTTTGAAGTGCTTGGCCCATATTTGAACTCCCGTTCACAAACAGATCCAATAATTACCCATTCTCTTAATAATACATTACCAACGTGAACTTCAAACCGGTGGCATTTTTTAATTATTAAATAAAAAGATAAAACTGTGCAGTTCTAAAAATTAATTACACCTACCTACCAGTATCCCTCCTGTCGAATCGCACTAATTACTGCTGCATGCCATGCCGAAGTTAGATATCAATCTCGTCTTTATTGTCCACATTTCTATTTAATATCCCTCCACCAACAACCACAATAATAGCTCTATAAGCCATAAAAATATCAATTAATTTCCCTCCCTTCGTCGACTACCAACGGGTCGACCTGACATGTGATGAGAACACTTGGGGGTTCCGGGTACAGCACCTTGAGAAGTCCAATAGAACACGGGAAGGGTGGGGGTGAGGTTTCTAGGTTAATCAACACTGGGTTCGGCAGAACGAAAAGTAAATTCGGGCACAGAGATAGAGCATCTCGTACTTATCAATTCTTTATAAACTGCCAATCAATTCAAATTAAAATACGAGTACAACATTCCAAAAGTGTATCTTGTGAGAAAAATGACAATGTTTTTGAGATTTTATTTTTTAATGTATCTATTGGTTAGCTTAACACATATTTCTCATGAAATCATATTTCATATCAATATACTTTTCAACTTTATATCTTTAATTCGAAACATTAAATTAGGATGGACTGGGGAAGGAGGGGGTAAAATATGATCTTGTTTTATCCATGATACGTGCTTGAGACCCCTTTTTATGTATATGTACAACACATGTTTATATATTCTGTTTGCAATACAACACTTGCTTAAATATATAATCTGTTATATAAATATATACCACACCTATTTACATATATATATAATATCTATTTATACGTATAGGCATCACAACGCACAGCATTTATATGTATACATCTATTTCTATAATAATAATAATGTATAATGATATACAACAGTAATAAGGTTTCTATATACATTGTAATAACTACATTTAAGTTCGGATGATGTTGGAAATTAGAGTTCATGATATGTTTCTTTGGTTTTTGCGTCTCTTTTGTGCCAGTTATTCTTATCATTCACAGATTTGTCTCCCTTTGTACCCCAGGGTTATATCCAACACTGCATTTTCGTGAAGTCATACTAAAATGGAACGGAACAATACGGTGACGTCACTGGAACAATTAATAATGATGCCACAACCAGCTTTCAACGGGAAAATATATTGCAAATGCTTAATCCATGGTTAAGAACGCCTTATTGATATGGTGTAAGGAAATTAAACATTCCCTACAGTGAGGTTATGCCAGGGAGATTCAACCCTTAAAGCAAGGATCGGGTAAGACAATGAAAAAGTGACCCTTTTAGTTTAGATTTCTCTATCATAAAACAAAGTATGGGAAGATTGCGTTCGTCTTTTCGATATTGAATTGTCGCTGTGGTACTATTTTCCAAATTTTACATCTAATACTTTGAATGTTTGACAGCCATGTTATCTAGATCAAACAAACCATTGTGTATGGTTACTCACAGTTTGTGTGTATGTTTGTGTGATTAATATAACAGGCACAAATCCATACATATTTATGATTCATACCAATCATATCTACCCCACGTTATTCTTACGGGATGATTAATGTGAAAAATTGACATAATTATTTCAGGAGATCGATAACTGAATGTACTAATCTGACATTTGCCTGAGAGAACTAGTGTAAAAACGTAAACGGGATGTTGGTGGGGCCCAGGTAGATGCTATCTACTTATTATCATTATTGCTAGGTTGGCAGCACGGATATGTTATGTGGGTAGATCTACACATAAACATGAATTCATTAATAACTATAAGTCTCATACTGATCCATCATCATACGTCATACCTATACCATTGTTTCTTTTATAAAGGTTCCGTCACGACAGTTTCCGTGAAGAAGTACATCTACCCCGGTGAAGTACCTTGATAAGCTATTCTTTACGTCTGTAGTTTTGTACATCCAACTTCATTACAAAACCAACAAATCATTCACGTCATCACCAAGGTTACATATATGGCGTGGTTTTAACAATTTGATCACAATTGAGTTATATCATTAGTAGTTCATAAGACTTTATTTAATAATTATAAAAAATAGTTATAAAACGATAATGCAATGTAAATGAAAATATATATTTACGTATATAAATGGGGTTTTTTCAGCATTTCTGTTATAGTGACATTACAGATGAAATATTTGTTTCTTTTAAGACATGACGAGTGTTATAATGTCATGTACATATTATACATAGTATACAGACAAGAGCAATCGCGACCTCATTAAATACAAAAATTCATGTGTTATTGTCCTATATTGCGACTTTACTATCAATTCATAATATGTAAGGTTATTACTCCTCCCTGCGCTTTATATGAATACATGTATTACACCATTTTTAACAACACAATGGTCACTCACAGGTTTATGTATATTTTGTTTTTGACATTTCAAA
This sequence comes from Chlamys rubida, assembly GCA_032359455.1. NCBI lineage: Eukaryota > Metazoa > Mollusca > Bivalvia > Pectinida > Pectinidae > Chlamys > Chlamys rubida. Next base: position 6,617 of record JAUMHH010133296.1, read on the forward strand.
TTCGTCACGGTCAATACATCAATTTGGAGACGACGACCTAATCAAAGGAGAACATATCTGAATGTGTAGATAAAATAATAAAATAGAACGAAACATCAAAATTATTATGTCAACAAAGAGTTTTGACTGTTCGTTCAGCCCTTCCTCCCCAATCTACCCCCACCAATCTTTCCATTCAAACTGCGAACCGCTACCATAACGAAGATCAATATTTCCTACCTCTACAGTTTCCTTATCTTATTCTCACTTCATTGTTATCTGCAAGTAACCGCCAATAACAATATCTATTACAATTTTGCTGAAGATATTATATGAAATGCCCCCAAACATTGGGTTACGTACGTAACTTGTGTCCAATCCCGTTGTTTCAACTTCACTGGCAATCAAATATCAACGATAGACTTAAATATTCGAGCAAGTATGTATCACATGCAGGCAATACTATACATCATCTGTCATAAATGTATACATGCAAACAAAAATCAAACGTAGACAAAAATATCCTACAAGTATACCTTGTATCAACAACAGACACATATACATCCGTAAGTATATATCGGCTGTAGATAAATATACACCGGTAAGTATAGCTCTAGGTAAATATAGTATCGACTAATTAACAAAAAATTAAATCTCGGCACGGAAAGATTTTAATTCCACAGATGCCATCGATACTGTTTAAAGTATCGTACAATAATGAAAATATACCTTGATGGATGTACACTTCTGTTAATTTAAAAATATTTCAAATATCATTGAAATAAAATATGTATGTGTATATGTAGTAAAAACGTAGGTACCGACCGGGGACCAGTTATTTATTATCTTCAGCAGACACTTTTATCCTGACTGTATACAATCGTATTTTTATTTATTCCTATAAACGCCTCAACAGGCACGCCATAGTCCAATAAGCACATTAAAACTATATCAATACACCTCTTACCAATTACCAGGTAACCACACGAATTTAATGTTGAAATTGATTTATTATCAATATCACACTATAGTCAAGAGAGGGAAAGCATTCATAATTCAATTCAGCTTACGTACTGTTTAAAATAAGGCTTTTTATTTGTCCTTCACCAAAAGTCAAATTTAACACTTGGTCTCAGTTTCTCGAAAGTTCCCAACTTACCTTTTATATTTTTTTAAACGTCTTCATAGAAAACACATTGTAAAATTAATGGAAAGTCCCAACTGAACCTACAGACATAAACAAACTATTAAAGACACTTTCTACATGAATGTTAGGTGTTCCTTGTACCTTGCAATGTAATGTAATATATCGGGTATAATCCTAAAGGTTTAATATATTCTAGAGATGGATCTACATAAGTTGTAAAACTTGTTCCATAATCCAATTTCAACAATTGTGTTTCGCTTTACATCATAATGTAAATGAAAAGAAAAAGAAATGAAATAAAGTTTATAATAATATATCTGGTACAAAAAAGTAAACCGTTCCTTGTACATAAATGTTAAATAAACATTGTACAGGAAGGTTAAATATACATTGTACATAAAGGTTAAAAAACATTATTAATAAAGGTTTAGTATACTTTGTACATAAAGGTTAAATGTACCTTGTACATAAATGTTTAATATACATTGTACATAAAGGTAAAATATACATTGTACATAAAGGTAAAATATACATTGTACATAAATGCTTACTATACATTGTACATAAAGGTAAAATATACATTGTACATAAAGGTTAAATATACATTGTACATCAAAGTTAAATATACATTGTACATAAAGGTTAAATATACATTGTACATAAAGGTTAAATATACATTGTACATACAAGTTAAATAGACATTGTGCATAAAAGTTAGATATACATTGTTCATAAAGGTTAAATATACATTGTACATAAAAGTTAAATATACATTGTACATAAAAGTTAAATATACATTGTACAAAAAAGTTAAATATTCATTGTTGTAAAGGTTAAATATACATTCTACAAAAAGATTAAATGTACATTATTTTAAAGGTTAACTATATATTGTACATAAAGGTTAAACAAGGAATCACAAGTGATACAAATCCACTCGCATTCACACATTGTGTGACATATGTATGGGAAAATGAAGTCGCTAGAGCGATGACAATTTTTTATTTCTAAACATAGTAACAGTGACCTTGACCTTCAATGCAGAAATACGAACCGAGAACTTGTTCAAGGCATTGCCTTACCAAACACGTCTATCGAGTTTTATGATATTCCGTTGAGGAATGAAGTCGATAGAGCGAAGACTAAGTTTTTTCTAAAAAATAGTAACAGTGACCTTGAAGGGAATAATAAACAATGAACATAAAGGTTAACAGGACATTGTCTGAATTGCTGACATCGATATGCGAAACCCAACCGGATTTAGTCAGATAACAGTTCAGTAAAACTTGAGTGAAGGTTGTTAGTCATGTAGAGGGCGATAATTCAATAAATTAACTACCGGTTGGTACAGTGTAGTCGTCAAACAACAATTATAGTAATGTCCCTTGTTTTCCTCTAATGTTTACGTCAAGCCGAGAGTTATAGACATTTAAGAATACTGCCCTGAAGGTGAATATTTTTCTGGTATACCCTCACTGTTAAAGAAAGATTCTTTTTCTCCTACCTATCACTAATATGCTCCAAAACACTGCAATTAGCGTTTGTAATACATTTTCTTTCCTGATTGGCACATTTCTATCCCGTCGAGTGGTGATGGAGACGTCATATTTTCTTTTTCCTGTGTTTCTTTCTATTGTGCTATGACGTCACCACATTGTGTTTGTTCCCATTAATACCTATGTCTGATCGACACTATCGCCTTCTAGAGGACGTCAAGCCGATTGTTCAGGCTGCAACGGGAGACAAACGTGTTGAGGGCAGAAGGTAAAAATACCTGGTACAAAACAGATAAATATATCTCGTACAACATACTTTTCTGTCAGCAAAACATGATTTGGAAGTTGTCCAAACCCCAGCAAGGAGAGACATAAATAGGGTATACTTCGGTGTGGAAATCAGTTTTATACGATCGTCGTGTCGGTTCCAATATTTGTCAAAAAAGACCATGGCGAAAAAATGTCTGTTCCTTATTTCATTATCAATACCATCAAAATTGGTTTCACATAAGATAATATTTCCCTTGATGCAGCTCGGGTCTTATAATGCGTCCCGGGAGTGCGTGTATCGATGTTAGAACAGAGCACTGGCAGACCCCAAGGTATGAGGCAAGGCCTGGGTCACGGAGAGCTCGGATATCGCGTGTCAACCACTCGGACATGGCAAAGCGAAACAATTTCAGATTTTAAACAATAACACGATAATCTTCCTTTGGTTTCCTTTAGATTCTTTTGATTCTTGATTTTATCTTATTTTCAAATATTGACGATGCGCCAACTTAAGAAGGTCTAAATGGCCATAAATAGCGCTGGGAGAATTAGCCGTAACCCCACGGACCGATTCCACTTCGCCTAGGGTATGCCTGAGATGAATTATTCAATATAATTATTTCTTCTGTGGTCATCCAAAACACTACAACAAAGGCGATATAATTAATTTCCATTGGATTTCTCCCACTCGTGTTGATCAAACAAAAACTGACTAGCCCATAAACACCAAATTGAATATACAGATTCGACCAAAATTCATTCCAACACACATCGACCATTCATTATGCATCGCTATGTATTTATGAACAGATAGCGAGCGATAACGCATTGCATTGCCGTGAGTGCACTGCCTTTAATTCTTGTCGTGCCGGTCTACCATTTTTCAGCCTATTTCTTTAACAATGCCGGATGCTGATCAAAGGCGCCACATCTAACTATATATACATATATAATTATTGAGTGGAGGGACCGCCAACAAAGCCATCACCTCGCGTGTTTGGAGAAAGTCCCGGAAGTACTAACAAATGCGATATGACAATATGAAACTATTAAGAATAATTATGATAAATAATCGCCAACAGTACAATCGTCTAATATTACATTGTTTAATCATCATTTGTCGAGGTTATCGGCAATCGACGCTTCGTGTACTACTGATAAACTCAGTACACAGGAGTTATCATAAAACGATAACACGTGATCATAAACTATTCTAAATTTACCATAATTATTGACCCAAGTACCTCCCTACCGGAACAGAACCACAGTCATTCAAACGAACACTTTACTTTAACTGAGTCCACAAACTGTTCAGATTTTGCCCTGAAAAAAACATAGCTTTTCCTTTTTCCTATAAAGATTGTCAGATAACCTGTCGGTGTGTCTGTGTCACGAAATGCGCATGCGCATAAATGGTTTTTACACCTGAGTGCTATCATTGCTGTCGGATTTAAAGTCCTTTCCTTGTCGACTTGTCACACGGTATCTTTGCGGGTGTTCTGTTTTATAGATTAAAATAATTTCTTAATGATCCAACAATTCGATTGACATCTTAACGGCCAATCAGATTAAGAGTTATGCAGTGACGCTGAGAGAATGCTTTGAAGGTGCGCCGCTAACACCTGTGATATCCTCTATACCTGACATGGTTAATATGTTCAGATTAAAATTCCCTTCTTCTTCAGATTTATGTACAAAATAGTAAATTGTAAAAGATTGTTAAAGACTGGACGAAATATTAAATCGTTGTCTAATGGAGGGCCTTGATAGTCTGTTTGCACGTCAGACAAGATCTCGTGTTTTGTATGTGACAGAGGGATGCTAGTAATGGCAGGAATACATTGAGATTATAACGTCCCCTCTTATAGAAAGAAACAACAGGGAAATCGAGCCGATTCGGGAAAAAATATCATAAACTTGAATCATATAATAAAATGATGAATTGAAAAATTGCTTTTTATTAGGTGTCACTGTACCGTGATAAATATAACATTGTGTAACCACACGAAAACAAATATATTCTACAGGCAATACACACGGGGAAAATATACCACAGCTTCAGTATGCAATTATACGTATGCAGCGTCGAGTAAACAAAAAATCGGTCAATGAAACTTGTCATGAACCATGTTTACATTACATATTATTCTGAATGCAACATATATAAAATTCTATTTCTACTCAAGTTAGACCTGGTCTCAATGTGCCCAAAAACATGACTGTGTTAACATCGTCGGTGCGTATGAATCTGTGTTGAATTACACACTGTTTAGCAAGTGTAAATCCGCCGAAAACTCGAAATCGACAAAAGCAAGATTCAACCCTTAGATACAAAACAAAACAACTCAGAAATGTTATATATAATTTGACAATATTTCAATAAATACGCGGACATCTTCCCTCTGTTGCGGCCTATCTTTACTGCTTTGACGGTGTGGAATTTGACACAAATTACACGCAGGCAATGTTTATCTATTGACCGGCATAGACAAATGAACCAGGCAACATTTGAAATTAAAATATCTTAGATTGGAAAGCTTTGATATGCCTTCTTACGGATTTATTGTGAAACAGTCTCCATTTGTTAAGACAATTTCAATTTCACGCATACAGAATAATATGGTTCTGTATATTTACTTCATATACATTCGCATTGTACTTACTTGTATGAAGCTACCAAAATACATGTATCATAGCACGTATAGCACTCTATGAAGATACTTCCAGAAGAAATGATGTTCATAGTCCTGTAAACGCAATAGGATCAGAACAATTTTAACATTTCTAGAGATTAAAAAAATAACAGGTAATGTTAGAATGTTGTAGGATTATAACTTTCACTGACAACAGAAACACTTCACGATCGCAAATATCAATGAATGCATCTATTTAGATCACTAATTAATAACTATCAACTTAGAATAAACAATCAATAATAAACTTATGTTCTTACGGCATAAACATTGAAAAATGCAGTCCCAATATTGTTGCAATTCGATTTGTCATCTGGTGCTCGTGACGTCATTTGAATGATGACGTCAGAAATTTAATGTTGGAGATCCAATGACGTCGTATCATTTTACAGAAGTTATTTCTGATGAGCTAGCGTTATCATTTGACGGAAATACTCTTAAAAATATAAATTGAAGGAATAAATATGGGTTTTTTTCAGTGTAAATTTGTGAAATATAGTAGCTTTCAGACTTATTTTACAATGAAGCGCTCATCAAAGAAGACGTCTGTTCCTCCTCCGATGGCAGTGGAATATTCACCAGTCATTCCCTATTATAATCAACTTTCGTTAAATGATAGCTTCATGTTGTGAATTACTGATGTACGGTATTTAGTAGATAGCTGTTTATTATTGGTAGCTGGGTTGATTACATATTTGATTGTATGGTGAGTCACTAGCCCGTCTTACATAATCTTAGCACTGAGACCAGACAAAGACTTCGACAGCTAACAGAATAAACAAAACTTAGTTTTCTTGTTATAGGTCAGTCACACACGGTCAAATGTTCTCCAAAGACTTGTTTCGCTGGGGTCATAATTTCATTCGTAATATGATCATACATGTACTAAAAACTCAAAGGCCAGCATCAAACAAACACCAAGCCACGGCACGAACCGATACTTCAAACTCTCTTAATAAAATAGTGTAAATATCATAAATCTAATAAAAACTGGTGTAGCATCGAGAAACACGTGTCACTAATGACAAATTACGCAGAAATCAAAAATTGTTTATTTCTCAGCACGAACATATCTGTGTTTCACAAATTGAATCATGAATCGTATTATGACCGTGTAGAGTTTCGTCCTGGCACGCTCAGTGTTGGTGTATTTTACGCTCTGTGGCGCTTTTGACACAGACGTCCATGAAAGGGCGCGACTCATGCAGGCTAGATGGCTCTTCTCACAAATCCATATTTCAGACCGCCATTACTTTACATCTGATATTTCTGCAGAAAATTCGTTTGTACGTAGAGTCTCTCGAAACTGGAGAGTATGATCCATCCAAATTTTATTACGCATGCTGCGTGAAATAGAATTATCAGTAGAAATTGAACAAATGAGAGAAAGGGCTTCATGAATGTGACTTTACGCAGATGGAATAACGGTCGGATAAACTAACGGGTCAAACGCTCTTGACAGCAGCCGTGCGGCTGGCTAGATTCCCCTCGTCAAAACATGCAGAGGAAACGTCAAGTTGAGGATTGATGAAACCCATATGTAATTGGAAGTGAGATTCAAGCAGAGAAAATTTTTGTAGAAATTGACAACGCCGAAAAGATCAATTTTCATTTGTTATAAAACTCCCTTTCAAAGAGAAATAAATGATCAAGCTAATTTATTTTATCATTGACAGGGCAAAGATTAATGTTCGCAGTGTACGGATCACACGAAAATTGATAGAATTGGAAATTATCTGTGTTGTTAAGTAGATCTAGTAATAAAAGTATGTCGTGTTTTGGTATGAAGCAGACAATGAGGCTGTCAGCAATCAAACTAGCAAACATATCAATTCTCAAACTATAAAACTGCATTAGATGTAGATTTGTATATCATTGCTGTTTGCCCCAGAGTTCTAGCTAATCTCTATAGATCAGGTCAGATTTATATATCATTAGTGTCGGCCGTATAGCGTTCCGCGCATCACTGTATAGATCCTAGGAGATTTATATCTCCGTTGTGTTCCGCCATACAGCGTTCCGTACCTTGTGTTATTTGTTTTTCAGTGTTGTTCCGCAAAAGACACTGTCTCAATTCCCACTCTTTACTGTTGTGGTTCAGATAAAGGTATATCTGACGGTTGATAAACACCTTTCATCAATGTGATTGGTTGAAATCCTGACCAATGGAATGTGACTGTTTCAGGGAATTTTAAAATTTCAAAAAGGTAAACTCAATAAAGTTCTATTTTGTTCTATTTCAAAATTTCAACATTAACGAACTCGATAGAGATAACCATAGGAACAACGGTCTTCGTGGATTCTAATGAGGAATACATTTTTTGATAAAAACAAAACCCATCCATTCTCAAGACACAATAAATCCGGACAAATAAATGTGGTAGTAATACCATGTTTTTCGGATAAACGGAATCCGGAATTTAAAAATCCGGATAAACGAGGTTTTGTGGTATAGTATCCAAACTACTGTATTTTGGAGGAGTATATCGACGACCTGTTCCAAAATATTTATTAAAGATCTTGTTATTTTTCATTTATTAGATAAATTGTATACAAAATCAAATAAAACATTCTGAAGACATAAACCATATTTATGATATAAAACTTTTTTCATATTGTTATTTCGAATTTACACATTTTAAAATTGACTGTTGCATGATATAAACACATCTGTGTTGTTTGTCTTCCCTAGTTTAGATTAGGTTTATGAGACTTCCAATGTGCATGTCTAAATGTGTGAACAAACATGAACGACAGCGTTACCATGAGAACGGATTATTGGGCAATCCTTTCACAATTTTACATATAGATCGTACCATCAAATCCCATCGTAACATTTATATCCTAACACAAATCTATGTCTTGATATTTAAACATAAAAACAACAAACCGCAAGATCAAATTTGGTTAACAAATATCGAACTCATGACCTTGAATCGCTTCAAACATGTTAGAGATTTATTGAAACACATTTACCTTCTAGCATCGCATCCGAATTTTCTCCAAACACGCGAGTCGCATATAATCTCTGACTAATATTACAATAATGAAATGCAAAGTTTATCAATTTCCAGTAAGACATAACCCTATTAAGGGCGCCACATCGAGGGATATTGGATATATTTCATCCGGAATTGTCACTGAAATCTTACAAGCGCCTTCGTGATAGATTGGAGAACAACCTTCAGACGCTTGAGTGTAAAAAATTCATGCCTTCCCAGCATCGACAGCATATAAATCTCCGTTTCTCCCAAAATGGCTGAGCGTTACGGTAGATAGAATCGTTTTTCATATCTAAAATTGACAGTAAATTTGATAAATGAACTTATAGATTCAAAATATACTCATATTACATGAATCTCTTTATTCTGGGGCCGAAATGTCATAAATACCGGCCTCTTGTATCGCGGCGTTACTTCGTGGTTTCCATGACTCATCTTGTCCGCTGTTGTCATGGAGTCACGTGGGGAAGGACCGGGCGGACTGGTGATCATTCTTACCGACTGGTGTTGTTCTAAGTTGACCAGGTACAAATCTTAATTAAATTTCAATACACAGAGAGTTCACAAGCTCGGATTTGTAATTTAGAAAAATCGAAATATAGACCCATACAATAGACGGATCACGCTTACAGATATGAATAATTCAGCGCCGAAAGGACTTTTTTACTTTCTGAAATTGTACTCTCACTTTTTGTTAATGTAAAACTTTTTCCTGTGATTAGAAAAAGGAATGAAATTCACTCTTAACAATGATAAATCGTATTAAAGAAGCTCTCTCATCACCGGGAAGAAACCATCATACACTTAGGTTCCTTCTCAGGCCATACAGTTCAAATTCGCCAAATATCAGGTAATCTCAAAACACACAATGTTCTCGGGGAACATCGCCTCAGTCAAACCATTGTACGTGGTACTTGCTATAATGGAAACTACACGCGAAGCTCCATTTTCCTCGTTGTAAGCCTCCAAACAAAACTGTTTTGAAAATAATTTTTCAAACAACACCATTTCAAAGATACAATTACCGTATGTTTTTTTTAACATGGTTATAGATTTCCCTTATTTAGCTGTTTTGTTTATTTTCATTTTGCAACTAGATTGTACATGTACCCCCGAGTCATATTTATCCCTCAATATCAGGCAACGATAGATAAATGTTTTACTTCTAAATATATAACAGATAATTAATGCATATGAACGAAGGTAGCCGATTCTAATCAATCCTGTCGAGAAAGCCCATGGGTTTAATCTGTGCTATATTTGTTTGTATTTTGTGAGGATACGAGAGTAGTAATTAATCCTCTGTGCTGTAGTAATATATGATATGTGTGCACGTGCTCACGCGACGTAAACCCTTACTCGTGTAGAAGTATATAGTTTAATGTTTTTTCCGACACTCCCAGATGCTACTTTGTGACCGTGTACAGATCTCGCGCCATAAAATGACGTTTAATTCGGTGTAAGGTTAATCACCTGATGTATTCATCAGACTTTTATTTATTATTGACAAAGTGAGTCCCACCGGACGCTAACGCCAGATAGCAAACTTCATGGAAATACTCTTCATATCTCGAACGCCTCAAATGTTTCTGGAAAAGATCTTCACCTACGGTTAATTGTATATATGTTTTTTTTGTTTTTTTTTTGTTTTTTTGTTCTATTTTTTTATAATAATTTTCCATATTATACGAGTATACTTTTTATTAATTAGTTCTTGATTAAATATTTCCTTTGTCTTCATGGCAGACACAATGTGTTAAATCTATCGCGTATCTCATAAACAGTAAAACCTGTCACCGACACATTAACGTTTTCGAAACTGACCAAAGAAACTAAAACAGAGACGAAAAGTAGGTCACTGTGACCGTATTTCATATTGGCTTATTTGTGTCAACGATATACAGAATTGTATGCCTTAATTCATATGAGGAACATACGAGAAACATGCCAAATTAAGTTTAATAACATCCTATATTAATCTAGAGAAATGAATGGCTGAAGTTGGAGGACGAATTACACGTGTTTGTTTTTCTGATTGCCCTTAATACCAGAACTTACAAGTGTTTTGCTGGTAACCCTCTGGTATCACGACTTACAAGCGTTTAAATTGATGCCCCCTAGTTTACTATCTGACACTTAAACATAGTAATAATACTGACTACCACGACTTTACAGTTTGAGATATATTTTTTAGTCTAGATAGACTTGCACATGTTTTATCGATGACCCCTTTGTACCACGACTTGTAGTGTTGTGTATGTTGCTCTTAGTACCACGACGAACCCTGTTTTTACTGGCGATCCCCATAGTCCAGTGCCTGACACTCACTGAGAGTATAAAGAACATAAATTTAATTCTGTTTTATGCCATACACAGGTATAGGGTCATAAACAGTCTGACTCCGAGGCCATAAGGTCACGTGTTACGTAGGGCCGTCCCGTCCAACAGCAGTGGTCACTGACATACGTCCCACCGGAACGGCTCCCAATAAGTCCAAATTGCCTTCATCCTGGCAATGACGTATTGCTGGCCTTGACCAGAGTCCATTTATGAGCCATTTTTCATGATCAGAAGGGAAAAGAATTTAAGGTTAACACAAAAATATTACGCACATTAGCCGATCATAGACACAAAAATGTAGCCGCGAGTCAATACATTATTAACCCTTCGCTATCCCGGCGCGCGACATCAGCAGACTTAGGAGCGAGGCGGTGGGGTCACGAGCCAAAGCTACCTGTCAGACGACGGATGTCTCGAGCTCCAAAGCGGTCATAGACAGGGAAACCATGTCCTAAAATTTGATTTGGTAAGTATGCAACAGTAAACGAGCACCGTTGCTGATTACAGTTCAGTAATTTGCACGAGACTCCGAACAACTCTTCCACCTGGTTCGGAATTGTAAAATAACTAGTTGAGACAACTAACAACAACCGAAGAGTCAAGTTGTTCTGGTCTGGAGGTAGGACTAGGGGATACTCAGAAAGCCTGGTGGTCGGGTAAGATAATAAACACACTCATCCAGTCTTACGTCTGCTCTGGTCTGGTGAAAAGTCACGTGCGATGTCGGTCCTGTGTCCATTGGTCTTTCCACTCATTATCAAATAAACTGGCTTACATTATATCTTGTTTTGAGTTGTGAAGCTACATATAAGTAACAACATCAACCAATGACTTATCAAAGTGATATCGGTCACATCAATATGACTTCCGGTACTTGTTAAATAGGTCCATTATATAAATCAGACTTACTCTACTTGTATGATAGGTTAAACACATCTATATGACTTCCAGTACTTTAGCTCTTTAAACCCTTAGCTCTTTAAACCCTTAGCTCTTTAAACCTTTAGCTCTTGAAACCATATCTGACGACTTCCCGTACTTCTGTCATAGGTCTCTAACATCAATATGACTTCCGGTATTTGTGTCATAAGTCTCTAACATCAATATGACTTCCCTTATTTTGCCATAGATCTCCATCATCAATCTGACTTCCGTTACTTACGCCATATATCTCCATCATCAATCTGACTTCCGGTACTTGTGGCATAGGTCTCTTACATAAATCTGACTTCTGGTGCTTTTGCCTTAGCTCTCTAACATCGATCTGACTTCCGATAAATCTGTCTTATGTCTCTATTATCAATCTGACTTCCCTTATTTTTGCCATAGGTGTCTTACATCAATATGACTTCCGGTATATGTGTCATAAGTCTCTAACATCAATTTAACTTTCGTTACTTACGTCATAAATGCGATCATCAATCTGACTTCCGGTTCATGTGTTATAGGTCTCTTACATCAATCTCACTTCCGGTAGTTGTATCATTGGTCTCAAACCTCAATCTTACTTTCGGTATTGGTGTCATTGATCGACCACATCAACCTGATTTATAATCCTGGTGTCATAGAACCACCACATCTATATGACTTCCGGTCCTTATGCCATTTGTCCATTGCACCAATCTCTATGCCTTCCATACGAACACCGCTGATTGTATTTTACGAGTAGCAACCTTTTGTTAAACTTTGGTCTGATGCTTTTTTAAATGGGGTAGCCCTTCCCGAAATATTTACATGTATATTCGTGAACACATGAGTGAGATTTTGCGTTGTAGATGTCTACAGATATTTGTCTTACTACTGTAACCTCGTTATACTTGTTTTCCCGTGATACAACATCACTTGTTAAGAATTGTTTCTGTTTACAAGGGTTGCCAAAACATTGAATGGTAAAATCTTTAAACTGTCACAGAGTCTGACATCGTCTGTGTTTTTATAAGAGGTATTATAACCGAAACCGACTGTGGACTTGTGCATAATTAGGATTTATATAGTGTTGTACCTGTCTAGTTCCCGTCAGCCCCCACTGCTGTGGGACATCGCTTATAACGCGAGATCTCGTATCGCTCCCGAGAGAGCTGTTTTGAAACGTTTTGAACATCGTGTCTCGGGCTATCAGATTGCCATCTAAGGAGAATTGATCAGATTATCAAACCGTTGTTGACAGGCCTATATCATAGTTTATATGTGAAAATGAATCCGTGTGTCATACAGGGACCATTAAATGTAGATTTGTACGTAAAGCCAGGAAACTTCAAAAAGTCACAAAAACCAAAAGAACGGCCAAATGTTCTAAAAGGCATTTTGCTACGCGCCGATAAAATACCATTTAGGCTAAACATATTGGACACATTCCCTCACCTCACGGGCATGCGTCAAACAAGGAGACTTTGAAACGGATTTGTAATGTAAGGTTTTTTGTGTTCCAAATGTTGACGAAATCACACCTTTGGGAATAGTACACATAAAATGTGACGTACACCACATCTTCGTCATTTAAATGTCCGATCGGCTGATACTCCTTACCGGAGTGGTCGCCAGTACATTCTTCCGGATTCAGTAGAGTGCAGTTTCATCAAACATCATCACATATATCGTTGACCTGTAAGGACTTTCAATTTGATCATAGTAAACCATTGCTGATAACTAAGCGAGGCTGTCTGTTTTGTTTTAAATTCGTTGATAGACAAAATCATATCTACACACGTTTCATATAAATCAAATGTTGAAATAGACCTTGCTTGTTCCTTTGATCTTTAGTACGGTTGTGTATGATTTATTAAAAAGATTGCTCTGTGTAGATTGATATCTTGAGCCGTAAAGCTCGTACATTATACTCATAATCGATCCGAAAGAATAAAAGCGTTTACTCATATAACAATGTTTAAACATACATTTTGTTTGTAGATTATCAGATCGCTAAGCCATTTGGTACAGCGACAGTACTTGTGTCGGTCAATATGTCTCAATCATTCGGTATTATTATCTAAATTAAATCACGGGAATCATATGTATGTGATAATGGACTATAACGAAATGCCATACAGTCATACTCATTATGCAGTTATAATTTAATCTTGCTTGTAACAAGCATTTTCATTGGCTTAAAAATGTATGTTATCAGTCCATAACGTAAAAAATGACGTCGCCGTTTGTAACGTCGCTTTTGATTGGCTGATACAGCGGCGTA
>JAUMHH010133407.1:0-20728 GCA_032359455.1 Chlamys rubida
GTTCTGTATCATATGACCCTAAAAATATCTAGGGCTGTATCATATCACGCTACAAATATCTAGGGCTGTATCATATCACCTTACAATATCTAGGGCTGTATCGTTTCACTCTACAAATGGACATGGCTGTATCATATCACCCTACAAATGTATAGGGCTGTATCATATCACCCTAAAAATGTCTAGGGCTGTATCATATCACCCTACAAATGTCTCGGCTGTATCATATCACCCTACACATGTCTAGGGCTGTATCATATCACCCTACCAACATCTAGGGCTGTATCATATCACCCTACACATGTCTAGGGCTGTATCATATCACCATACACAAATATCTAGGGTTGTATCATATCACCCTACAAATGTATAGGGCTGTATCATATCACCATACACATGTCTAGGGCTGTATCATATCACCATACACATATCTAGGGCTGTATCATATCACCCTACATATGTCTAGGGCTGTATCATATCACCCTACACATGTCTAGGGCTGTATCGTTTCACCCTACAAATGGATATGGCCGTATCATATCACTACACATATATCTATGTTATTATCATATCGTTCCACACATCTCAAGGTATTCATAATGATTTATCATACTACAAATCTGTTGGGGCTGTAGCATTTCACCCTACATATCCCCAGGGCTATATCATAACATCATGCGAATCTCTAGGTCTATATCATATCACCCTACAAATCTTGAGGTCTGTATCATATCACCCTACAGATTGCCAGGGCTATGTCATATCATCTCCCAAATGTATAATTAAAAAAGGCTATACCATATCACCCAACAGATCATTTATACTTTATCATATCAACACACATATCTCTACATATCATATCATTCCTGAGATCTTTACGTCTATATCATATCACCCTACATATTGCTAGGACAATATCCTATCACCCTACAGATATCTAGGATTATATCATATCACCCTCCAGTTCTCTACGGCTATATCGCACCATTCCTCTTCATAAAGAGAAAACAGTATATAATCATATAGCGGTCTATTTAGACGCTGATATATTTTTGTTTTCATGCCCCCCTGAGATCAATATCTCCAATCTATTATCAACATGTCCAAATATTAACGTTTTGCATGTAAATTCCCGCATACATTCTCCTGCTCCACAAACTGATATGGTTGAACGTTGATTAACTTCTACTAAAATATTTACCTCGTCAAATACTAAGCATTTGATTCCCTTTAGCAATACCAGATACGAACATTTATTCAAACATTGATAAATCATCCAGTAATGTAATTATCTATATTTTTAATATAAATTCTTTGTAAAAATTATCCTTAGAAGTAGTGTCCCAGGTTTGTGTATATTTGCGTAAGATAAGTTTAAAGTATAGAAAGACCAACTTAAACGTCAATTGCTAAAACAAAAAAGTATCAGAATTATGCATTGAACAATGAATAAGATTTAAAAGCATTTTCAAGTTAAGAATAATTAGTTTTGATGCCTATTTAAAGATAGAAAACACGATTTGTGAATCTCAATAGCGATATTGGTTTTTGCTTTCAAACACAAGAAAAACATCAATAATAATAATTAATGTAACACTTTGTGCTATCAATGTAGAAGGTTCTGAAAGAAAAAATGGTAAACTAATCGAAACGAAGTACATTAATATTCATCCTTTTTTTTTAAGAAAAAATATATTCTGTAACCAAAAGTGCCAAGTGTGGTGGGGGTCGCGGTTGCTAAGTGGTTAAGGCGTCTGACATTCTGCTACCACGAGCCCTCCACCACTGGATCGCGGGTTCGAGACCTACGTGGGGCAGTCGCCAGGTACTTTGGTGGTTTTCTCCGGGAACTCCAGCTTTCCTCCCACACCAAAACCTGGCACGCCCTTAAATGATCATAGCTCTTAATGGGACGTAAAACACAAACAAACCAAATGAAAGCCAAGTGTGGTAGGAGTCGAAGGCAAACATCCAGGCGCAATGTACACTAAGGCTAGATAACAGGTCATCATCAATGTGTCGCACCTTCTCAGCATCAAAGCATTGATTGAAGACGGAAACTGTGGATAGCTTCTTATACTACGAGAGAATAATTATCCAAGCTGTATCAGTTTGATAATATCACGGACACGAGAATAGGACTAGAATAATGGTCCATTTTTGATGCCACGACAACCAGGATATTGACACATTCTACCTTTTTCATCTAAGGAGATTAAACGCAATCAAGAACAACCGGTAACAACAAAAGATAAGACAACGTTTCTTTACCTTTCTCCGAGTGCCTTCTTTGAACTTGCCAACATCGTTAAAATCTTATCTTAAATTACGATAATATGGTTTATCACACAAACGATTGATTTAGAGAACATTTTAAAACTATGATGCTTTAATACAGAAGAACAAAGATGTATGGTTTATAATTTCAAAAAATATATGGTTTTTTTTTGTGGCTAGCAAAGTGTTGAAATTTGAAAATGACCAAATCATTTTAAACATTTAAACAATAGAAAGAAGCTTTTATGAATGTATGCCAAACTTCTGAACTTAGATTTTTCAGATGTACCTGACATTACTTAACATAGTAGTACAGGTGCTGTTAATGGTTAAAATGGAGAACAAATACTTCATACCGGAGACGACGAATCGCCTTGTAGTTGTGATGACTTGAATGAAGAATGACCAAAAAGGTTCGTAGAAATAACAGACTCCCCACAACTTATGTTAAAAACAATACAGAAGGAAAATATGTATCTAGCAAGGTACTGTCAACAAGACAAACCCAATGACTGTTTATATGGATCGCTATACCCCTCAACATATACCTCATAAATCTCGCTACTTGTACAGGTGTATAGTAATTAGAATCCTTTTAAATATTTAGACGCAATACTAATTGAATAGTATGCCTAAGTTAGATTGCTGAGTTAAATAAAACATATCTATACCTACTCCTTTTTATAAACACGTGAATAAATATTACAGAACAGATATATATCTCTCACTTCACTTCAGATGTCGTCTGCTAGTGCTTTATGTTTTGAAGCAATATCAAGAAAAGATAATAAAACAGACGGTTAGGGAAGAATTACGTTGTATTCCTCACGTAGACATTCACTATGACGTTTAGCAATGACACACCAACAAATTAGGGGAATGTTGGGTGAACCTTGCTTAGGTTAAATTGTAAAATTACTACTTTTGGAAACGATCTCATCACCTTTTGGAAAGAAGTTGGTCGAGTCTAGTGTTGTAGCTTTGGCAGGCAACGAAGTAAAATGTAAGTGCTGATGGAACAAAAATGACAAATCATGCACCGTATTTATGTAAATGTTGATACACACCTTGTGTTGAGGGCCTTTATTCATGAAACCGCTCTTATGTTCAAACTCAAAGTCTGTGCTCAAATTTCTTGTTTGGGTGATTAATTGATAAAAATATAACTTTTTTGATTTTTTGGGGAATAATTAGGGAAGGAATTCAAGCCCCATTCTATTTTTTTTGTGTTGATACTTGACTATCTGAGAGTGTCACATGATTAAAGCATGTTACCGGAAAATTGGTTTGAGCACAAAATCGATGCTGTAGCATGAGATCAGTTTCCTGAATACGGGCCGAGGTGTATATAAAAATGTCGCGTGACAGTAACTAATATATAAATATACATATATCAAACATAAATGATATAGATAAACTGTACACTACACTGTTGTTTATCCGTAGCGGAAGTAAAATACAATGCACTGTTATGCCACGTTTGCTAAACATGGAAAAGCCTGGGTGATGTCAGAAAATATAACACAAAAACACGAAACAACATTACGTAATCAAGAAACGGTACGAGCGAAATGTAGCACCAGAGAAGTTTGTTAGGAGAATAATGACACTAATGAACTTGGAAAATCTTTATCAAAATACACTCGTTATCAGTTTGTGTAAACATCAATTAAGTTTATTTAGGGTATTGGCAAAGTACCGGTACTTAAAGCTATGCACTGTGCAGTGAACATAGAACATTGTTTGTGGAGTTATATTCGATTGATGTGTAGAACTGATAAGTACGTGAACATTTTTCGTGTTGATTATGAAGTATTGCTTCAGCTTAAATCTGTTTTATATAGTGCCTAGAATGTTTAAGCCTTTCATAAAAAATATTAGGAAGTAGCAACGTGTTATTTTATATCCTTTTATTATTTCTATTTCGTCCTTTCGCATTTTTCATAGGAAATTTTTTTTCCCTCTAATACACGCCCCAAATTCTCCTTTTTTTACTAAAAGATATCATCATTTCGTGAAACAGGTAATATGTTTTCGTCCTTTTGCATAGTTTAATATGTAAAGGGATAACATTTTCATATCATTGTTATCGTCCGTTTGTCCGTTTCCTTGTTAAAATATGCGATACGACGAGAGGATAATATTAATTTGCCAATGATGACGTTCTTTCGCGAAAAGGTCGTGAAGATTTAAGATCGTTTATTACCGAAAAAAGCTTAAAGAGCCTAGTGAACATTGTTGTACAATAGCATTAACCCAATGTTGTACAATATCATTAACCCAATGTTGTGCAATATCATTAACCCAATGTTGTACAATAGCATTAACCCAATGTTGTACAATAGCATTAACCCAATGTTGTACAATATCATTAACCCAATGTTGTACAATATCATTAACCCAATGTTGTACAATATCATTAACCCAATGTTGTACAATAGCATTAACCCAATGTTGTACAACAGCATTAACCCAATGTTGTACAATATCATTAACCGACTGTTGTACAATAGCATTAACCCAATGTCGTACAACAGCATTAACCCAATGTTGTACAATATCATTAACCCAATGTCGTACAACAGCATTAACCCAATGTTGTACAATAGCATTAGCCCAATGTTGTACAATATCATTAACCCAATGTTGTACAATAGCATTAACCCAATGTTGTACAATATCATTAACCGACTGTTTACGGTTTACGTGATGTCACGAGAACATGAACGTAAGGCGTGGTGTGACATCTTCATCTTTAGGGCTGTGGAAACGTCTTATCTATATTGTTATTTCTTAAGCAAAACCATTTACATGATTAACATCAGAGGTTGTGTTATAGTGTATAGTGATGTGTGAGAACATAACACGCTAATCAGTTCTATAATTAGGGCGCCGAGTGAACATTGTTGTATCATCAGCGATACGGATTTCGTGATGTTAGAAGTGACATATCAGAATGATACATGAGGCGTGGTGTCACACGTCATTAGGTAGAAGTGACAACGTTGTCGTATGGTAGCGATAAGGATTTCTTGATGTCGGAAGAACATTACCAAGGTGTAACACGAGTAGTTGTGTTCAACTTCAATCAGAAAAAAAGCTAAAATGGATTGTAACTATTTATCATGTGGACTGTAGCTTTGTATTTTCATGGGATGTATAAGATAACAAATAAAAGTATTGTAGACTGCTATTACGATAGCAAGGTTGAACAGTCTAAATGAGAAATAACGCGTTAAGGAAATATTGATTGCACGTGGACTATAATGGTGTCTATGTCAAGCAATTGTGTTGAATATTTGAAATAATGAACCCCAGGGTTTTGTGGGCATCAGCATACAGTTACAATATTGGCAGTATATAGCATATTTTCAGCGGCGATATATCTTTGTATAACCTTACATAAGGAAAATATTGTGTCACACTAACATAACCACTTGAAACGTGATTGCAATTGGTATTTATAATCTTTCGTAGTTGTAAGTGACCCGATGAGGTTTCCATACAGAGGAGAAACCTAATCGTTTGATATTGTTTAACATGCATGTTTAATGGAAGTCTAATTAACAATTATTTATTGATCAAATATATACATTATATTTAAGCAGGATATTTACCAAGGTAATTACGGGATGTACTTTTACACAAATACATCCTGATATTGTTCATTAAACATTTTCATGTATAAACAAAACTGTTTGAGTATTAAATGTCAATGTATAATGCTGTTTTGTTATGTTTACACAGCTGTGTCCATTATTGAACAAAATTATTTGTGTATAAATTGCCACGAGTGAAAGTTTTGGAGGTAAATATTTCGATTAACCAGTTGTTATAGTTTTTACTTGGTTGGTAGAAAATTGAGCAATCATGTCACGTTATCCTATTATTATTATCCCGAGCGTGTGTTTGTTTTTGCAAGTGAAACGTATTTTAGAAAAACAATCTGAGAGATGACAAGCCGGACAAAATCAAATGTCAGAACCAAAGCAGGAAGTCTGTAAATCTAGTAACGTTTGACAGATGTAGACGATTTGAGGGGGAGGGGGAGGGGAGCGAGGTCCACAGACCCTGGACAGCACGGCGACATTTGCATTAGCAAGATAATCATAAAATGGACAGAGTTCACCTTTACTCATAAATATTTGTGCTGTTGCCAAATGTCATATTATTGGAACACAAATTTAGACAGTATAGTGTGTACTGAATTCTGTAAATAAACTTCCCATGCATGTTTTAAACCTTTCAGAGTCGCAGAGTTTTAGCCCATACTTAACGATATTTCTATTTCCATAACTTGCTTTTTAAACGTAACAGAAGCGTGGGACACTTACTTGAAATGTCACTCTGGTAACAATTAAATACTAAATGTGTCCTAATCCGTTAAGGAGAGCGCCTCAACTCAACAAATTTTGACATAACAGTAAACGGAAAAGTTTACGTTTTAGAACAAATAATGTGTCATTGAAGTTGTCCGATTTCTAATTAATTGTTCAAGAGAAGAATTTGTTAAATAGTCATTTGAGTTCATTGAATGACGACAAGAACACAGTTTTGATACTTTTCAATTCAATTGGAAATTCTATATCCGATCACAATGTACTATGGGATAGATATTTAATTCGTTAAAATAAGAAAGAAGTAATGTAAAGTTCGTTTTGATGTAAAAGATCATGTTAAAGATGTTATGTCTGCCGGAATATTTTGTTATCAATCAGAGGATACATATGCAAGACCACACACTTGTGTTTTTCTAACAAATCAGAAAGCACGAGTTTATTGCGCGGACGAATATATTCACGAGTGCATATGTATTGCTGTAGAGTTATTACTCACGCAGTGAGGAAGCACCCATTTAAAAACTTAAATCGATACCGAGAGTCACAAAAGCAGTATACCAAATAGCTATTTTGTTTATCTAGACCTCATTTCCACTGAATAACAAAAGAATGGAAATGTCAGAAATGTTATGTGCAGAAAGTATAAAAGATAATTTCAATATTTATTACTTTCGTTAGACAATCCATACGATCAATACTTTTTAATCATACGTGGTTACAATGTAAAAGATAAACGTGACACACACACACACACACCCACCCCCACACATATATGCCTTTACAATTTGGTAATAGATACAGAATGCCAAACATAAATTACACTGCATCATACAGCTGTTTCCTCTTTCAAGGACTCAGCTACAGGCATTTGTTTTTGTCGATAAAAATTGTCAAGAGAAAACAAAATCACACCCTACTCATAAAAATATACCCAAAATTTCATTTTTCGTGTTACGTACCTTTTGGAATATTTTATGAGCACTGAGTAGGGTGTTGTTTTTTTCTCGTGACTTTTGTTATTGACAGAATTAAATGCCTGTGGACTCAGCGGTGATGCTAAAGGCAAGAGGCATTAGAAAGACATTTTTTTTTCTAAAATGCTGTTAAAACGCGAGGGACACAACAGAAAATTGTACCTGGCACGTTTTGGTGGTTGTGTTATCTTATAATGTTGATGCATTGTGTGAGTATAATCATTATCATCAAATAAACATGACTTGTATCAGTGTTCTGTAAATGCTACAACATTCGAATGAAATATTTCTCTGATGTTTATTGCTATAATGTCAAATAGTGTAATACATATATTTCAGTCATATTTTAACAACTAGTGGATAATAATGATATATTGTTTTAATATAATTTCACAAAGATGCATATAAATGAATTGTCAAGAAGCAATAATTCGCTTGCCAAGCTGAGAAACATAATTCATATAGGTGTATCGATTTAAACATCAAAATAAAGAAATCGATATGTAAATACACGAAATAATAAAGCTCATCTTTATACCTGGTAAGCAGCTCTTCTTTCCGGTTTTTTAGCTGTTGGATTTCCTCATCTTTGGCTGATATAATTTTCTCGTGTCTGTCAAATAAAGTTTGATTTAACTGTTTAATTATTACTTATCTAACTCGATAGAATTAATATCGTGTAGCCTTGAACATCTCTATCAACATGAAGTACAAGGATACGCAATCACGTCGTCAAGTTTTGTGTCCTGTTCTTCATTCTTATATGTTTAACGTACATTTGCCCAATACACGACAAAATACAAACATCAGTTGTTTGCTCTTACTTTTAACAAACAAATTCATAAAAACAACACATCTGTACCAAAAAACATTAACTATGAACATTGATATCAACAACATCTATGGGACATATTTACTAGTGAGTGTTAATCGCACAACATGATATAAATCTGATATCAAAAATCACTTATAAAGTATGATATACATATTTCATGATCCACGTACCACTGTCAGAAACTGTTACTAGGTGTATGGAACTATTTGTTTGCGGCATTACTATAGGTTTGAGAAATTATTTCTGAAAACAAAACCCATAACTTGTTGGACTTAAATAATAAGGTTGAAGTAGACGAAATATAAACAACACAAGTGTTCTAAGTTTAATATAGTCAGCAGCTAGACCGGGATTCGAATACTTGATTTCAGATTGTTATACTATCGCCCTTACCGACTGAGTTACCTAGTCAACGGAGGTTTCCAGGTCAAGCAGTACATTTGTACCAAGGTGAAATCCTTAACGAAATTGAGGGGCGATAACTCTTTCTACGAAAATCTACAGTGCAGGGGGACAGAATTATGCATGCCGATTCGATTTTTGAACATGTGAAATAAGCTGTTATTCAAACAAATATGCTGACGTAAGAAGGATCTTGTAGTAATAAGCGTTAACTGATTTATGTCCGTAATAACAAATAGAACCTCCTTGAGAAAGGCTGGGGATGAAACTTCAAAAATATTTCTAATTTGCCTCCATACATAAGTTGAATGGATTGCTATCCTAACAGATTTGGTATGTGTGCGTACCTTTCACGAAGTGTCTCATTCTCTTGCCTCATGCGCTGTATTGCTTCCTCTTTGTTTGCAATTTCTCCTTCCATCCGGCAAATTTCTGTTGTGTAACTGCGAACAGGCATATATATAACTTAGTCTTAATGATGTTCCGGCATTGGCAAATCTTTTTCGAATGTTTTCTTTTTTCTTTCTTTCTTTTTTCCCTTCCTTTTTCGTTCCTTTTTCATTTTTTGGTAAAATGTAGATTAGCATTATCCTAATGAGAATTTACAAACGTCTACAAATGTTGGATACTGTTATGCTAATTATGATATTTCGGTCCTTGTAAAGTCATTTTACAGATTTTAGGCATTTGTTAAACAATGCATAGCAAAATAATAATAGCCAGAATTACAGTGTATACACTTTGTATTTATCAAATTACATAGACTGTCTGTAATGATTGTAAAAATGTGTAGACTGAAAACCTTAAATATCATTTACGTTTGTAATAGATCCTCCTTCTCCTGGACCACTGCTGTAACATCTTCCAGTTTTTGGTTTAGCTGCGATGAATTATCCATTCCCTGTTCATGGCTGGGGATAGAAACAAACGCCTATCTGTATGAATTATTGTCTATATTTGCAGTCGTTTTACCATCATTATAAGTCTTTTGGACATTTGTGATGCAATATTGCGTGTGTATGATTTTAAATTTTGAAGTGCTGTTACAATGTATCCTGGTTATCATCATTCATATCAAAATATATTATAACGTTTTGTATCCTGTCTTTTAATGAATAAAGTATATATAATATATAAATGTTTCTTAACCGGACAATTGGTAAATTTCGTTTGTGTAACTTTGAACAAGATATATATTTAACTAAGTTTTAATGATGTTCTGTCACCGAAAAATGGCTTTTCTTTGTTAAACTGATTTGCATAATATAAATTTGATATTGCATAGTTATGCGGGAAATATGTCGCAATGTTGAGAATATATCTGTGATATTTTCGGTCTTAGTAGAATCAGTTTACATGTGATTGTCATTTTGTTGATGGTAGGAGAAATGCGATATATATTATGATATATATATATGTTTTCTAAATCAACATCATTTAGACAGTCTCTACTAGTCACAACTATTTTACTTGATTTAAGTGTTTGCTATGGTATTTTCCTTTTTGTGCTTCAGTTACAACAATACCTGCATTCCAAGAGAGATAAATATAAGTAGAAATAACTTGTTTCGTAATGCTAAATAAAAACTTTCTATTCCTTGTTCATGCATTGTGAAAGAAAGGAACGCTCATCCCTACAAACACTTGCTTATATTTGCAATTTAGGAACTCAAGAGCAATGTGAAATCGGCAATGTAAAAATCAAATCTCTGTACCGTCATTTTGGTTATTGACATAAATATAAAGAAAAAACATTTTAAAGATTCGCATTCTCATTGTCACGTATGTGTTCCGGTGTTAGGCCTTTAATGTTGAAATCACATAGCTTTAACAACAAAAGGTTTCTGCCTTTATCGTACCATTAAGTATGTACCTAATATTAACAGAAGCAAAAAAGACAAAATAGCTAGTGTATAAGTAACACATTATACGAAACATATCCTTTTGTATTCGAAACGTTTTGAATGCTTTCTTTCTAACAGATAAATCGAGCGAAACTGTTTACTGCATTTAAAATAAATACATGTTTGCCGTCAGAATGATTTTGTAGTTAGATGCGTTAACTGAAATAAATCAATAAAGACAACATGTATCATCTTCGAGATACGTAACTCTATAATGATAAAACAATACAAACGCAAGAAACAAAAAATATTTATGAAATTTAAATCCATTCATAACTGAAATTCATTGCTATCCTTTAAAATTTAGCATGTGTAAGTACCTTTCAGAAAGTGTCTTAATTTCCTGCCTCAACTGTAGTATTGTTTCCTCCCTGACTGCGATGTCGTGTTTCAATTGGTGAATTTCTTTTGTGTAACTTTGAACAGAATATCATAACTTCATACATTGTAACTTTGTTTTAGTAAATTGGGTTTCAATGGATATATAGATGATCTGTCATACGTTTCCCTCCCTGCCTATTAGAGTTAAGATACAAGTTTTGGAATTTTCAATGTTTGCAAGCCTCTAAAACGAATATCATCAATCTGATATGAAGGGAAACGAATGACAGATTCTTTTTATCATATAATACAAAGTAAACTGTATAATTGTGATCTGAAACGAATATTTTGCACTTGGCCGTCTCTGAAACAATGAAAATTGCATCCGCTTCACAATGACGTGATGTCGCATTGATTGTTCAAATTCCTTTTCGATTGTGACATCATTTCCGGAGTGATATTACACACGTTACATAAACAAAACTAGTGTGATGGCTTTATGACACTGCATAACACGGTATTCATAGTGTATTCTATTTGAATAATTCAGTTTTGTAAAAAGGTAATTTTTATGCAAAATATATTTTTTTCTAACAAACACTCTTTCTAACTAGCACCTTCCAAACTTAAACTTTTTCTATGAAGACATTTCTACACCGCAGTCTATGAACTTGCGTACATGTATCATGTTGACAGTTTTCATCTTGTGTTTTCCAGGTATGGCAGTCAGAGAAAAAAGAACTGAGGTACCTACTAGGTTGCGGAAACAATGATATTATGTACCATGACAAAGACGAATATCTAGTGGAGAAAAATAAACTTTTTACATGATGGAAACAGAAAATGTTATTGAGGTTAAGAAAGAACCAATTGATTCAGATGAAGGGGAAACAGATCCTATTTCTTATAAAGATGAAGAAGATCAAATGTCTACAGAAAATATAACAAAACAACCAAAACAAAGCAAGGATGTGTCTCCAGCTCGACCTTCTACACCCCCTTATTACACACAGAACCACAATATAGGAGGAAAATGGAAATTGGCCAAAGAAAAGAAGCAATACAATTGCAAAACATGTAAGTTTAAGTTTACCAGCAAGACATGGCTTATCAAACACGAGAGGATGCATGAAAATATGGAGAACAAAGCAAAGTTGTATAAATGTGAGATTTGCAGGAAGGAATTCACACAAAAGATAATCTATCATGACCATATGGCAGCACATGAAGGACGAAGACCCTATGTATGTGACAGATGTGGCATGGACTTCACATGGTACAGGGCATTCTACAGACATCAGCAAAGCCACAAGACAGGTGGACAGGAATTCTCATGTCATCTATGTCACAGAAGATTCAACAGTAATTGGAACCTGTCGAGGCATCTCAAAGAAATACATTTATCACAGCAAACATTCAAGTGTTATATTTGTGAAGAACTATTTGAAAAGAAAAATCTATACCAGATTCATATGAAAGCTCATGATCGAGAGGAAAGAGACAGAAAGAAAAAAAATGGTATTGTGAGCGAAAAAGTCAAGCAGAAACATCTACAAATTTCAAAAGTTGTTTGTGCTATGGTGCAATCCCAGTCTGAAAACAAAAACAAAGATGTAAATATTCAAGAGAGTGACATGTCGTCTGATGATGAGATTACAGCTACCGAATTGATAGGAAAGTTCACGGAGGACTCGGAAATGAAAGACACAAATTCTTCTTATGGTGATGACAAAGATGCAGAGTTTTTTCAAAAAGTATCTAATTCACAGGAAACAGATGAGAATTGTCTTGCTAATACATCTGAGGAGATTGTAGAAGAGATTGAAAGTCGGGAGATCAATTCTGCTCTTGCCAAAACTACGAAAAATATCACGAAATCATCCTTAGTAAGTAGTCATAAACAAAAGCCTCAACCATGCACATGTGATATCTGTGGAAAGAGTGTACACAATTTGGATGCTCACTTACGAATCCACAGTGGGGATAAGCCATTCAGATGCTGCTTGTGTGATAAAGACTTTGCTCAGCGAGAAGCACTCAAAATCCATTACAGATCTCACACAGGTGAGAAACCATTCCTCTGCAGTACATGTGGTAAAGGATTTGCAACAAGGGGCCTTCAGCAGGATCACGCTAGAGCACATAAAGGAGACAAGCCCTATCAGTGCGATGTTTGTGACGCCAGGTTCTCTTGGAGATGTGCTCTCAGTAGACATAAACAGCTCCACTCCACCGGACCAAAACCGCACTCATGTTCTGTATGTACGTTTGAATGTTGGAGAAAACACGATCTCACGAAGCACGAGAAGACACATTTGTATGATAATCATTATCAGTGTGATTTTGAAAATTGTACAGCTATTTTCACCAACAAGAAACACTTTGTAAAACACAAAAACGAGCATAAAGGTTCCGAAAATTCTGTGTCAAAGGTGTCACGTCGAAGTGGTCGAATTATCAGAACACAACGAGCTAAAAAAGATGACAACACCGACCAAACTGAATCCAACGTAAATCACCCTACAGGCTTACATGTAGTCGAAATAAAACAAGAGCCAGTCGACGAGTTTGTGGATGATGAGCATCATATGCTTGACAAGAAGACATCAGATACACCTACTATGTATATAACATCAAACGAAGGTCAGATGCAGACAGTAATAACCAATACAACAGGAGAAGAAGAAACGGATCCAGATTCCGGCAAGCTTCGCTATGTTAAAGGAAAACGGTTGCATTTGAATCAAGACTTGCAACGTTTGCTAAGTAAGAAGCTTAATGAGAGGAAAATGGCCAAACCGTGTATATCCGGAGTTGGGTCTTCAAGTGACTGTTTAGCATCAAAGGTTGAAGAACGAACACATGGACTTGGGAGGCAAGCATCGCGGGGATCGTGTGACAGTGAGGTTGAAGCATTAAAACATAGGAAAAACCAAGTAACAATTTCAATGGACGATGTGATCGAAAAGGATTGCCAGCCCGACAAAACCTGTGACAAATCTAAGTCCAACAGCAATCAAGTATGTTGTGAAGTGTGTGGTAAAACTTTGAACATATCCTACTATCATATTCACGTGCGGAAACACATGGAAGAAATGGCTCACACATGCGAGATATGTAACAAGTCATTTTCGCGGAAACCAGATTTAATCGTACACTCTAGGGTCCATACCAATATCAGGCCATTCCAATGCACGACTTGTCCAAAGGCATTCAAAGTAAAAAGCTTATTGGAGGATCACGTGAGATCGCACGATGGAATTAAACCGTATGTATGTAGTCTTTGTGATGCCTCGTTTGCATGGAGATGTGCGTTCCACCGTCATGTAAAGACGCACTCTATTAAAAAGCCGTTTCAGTGTGATGTTTGTGGGAAAGATTTCCGTCGACGGAGGGACTGGACTTGTCATATTGGAAAGAAAACTTGTAAATTTGCCAAGACTATCATTTACAAATGCAACGACTGTCAAGCTGTTTTTGCAAATCTGGAAACACTAGTGTATCACAACGACAAACATCACAAGGAAACACCTTCCTTGAATGTATTAGATATACAAACTAAATCACCGCCATTATTTGGCACTTCATCTGACGCTACAGAAGCACTGTCACCAGATTCAATGTTATCACCTTCTAACGAGATGAAAGGTAATCCAGATGTGTTTGATGAGGAATCATTACCAGAAAGTGACGTGGTTGACGAACAAAACAAATCCGACCAAACATGTCTAGATGAATCCATAGATTCAGACACGGACTCAAGAAAAGCTGTAATTCCATGCGATTCGTTCGTTGAATCTGAAGGGGCAAATGAAGTTGATGATGAAAATAAAACGGATATACCACTTGCTGAAAGCTTATTGTGTAACATAAAGAAGGAATGTGTAGACAGCGGTTCAATATTGATCTCAAATATCAACTCTACCGAATCAATGAAGGATTCTTCCACCTTTTCAAACACAGACCTAACTAATCAATCCAACAGTAAACAAGATCCTGATCACATCGGTAATAACATGCTACCATTAAACACTAATGCCTTTGCGTTTATCAACTGGACTGGAGGAAATTTACAAATAGAACCATCCAGTGTGAATGAATCTTCTCTTATATCTGGTGTAACTGAAGACAGACTGAAGTGTAAAATATGTGGGAGATGCTTTGTTTCTTCTTTAGGTCTGAAGGTTCACCTACGCATTCATTCGAAGGATGCTATGGACATATACGCTCTTCACTTTCGTCCGGATGAGTTAATGACAAAATCCAAGAAAGAGAAGGAAGCGAGGAACTTAAAATACAAATGTGAACTTTGTGATAAGACCTTCCCATTCGCCAGTGGGTTGAGGATTCATATGATGGCGCATTCCGGCAAACTTCCATACAACTGTAAAACCTGTGGGAAGAGATTCCCATATTTGGAATCTTTGAAATCCCACATGCGGGTGCATACGGGTGAGCGACCTTTTACCTGCAGTGTGTGTGGGAAGTCATTTGCATATCGTCACAACCACGACGATCACTACAGGACACACACAGGTGACAAACCGTATAAATGTGACCGTTGTGATTCAGCATTTACTTGGAAGAGTGCTTTACATAGGCACCATAAGACGCACAATCTGGAGACCTTGGAAGTGTGTTCCATATGCAAGGCTAAGTTCAAGAACGGGGGACAGCTTGTTAGACATATGAACAGGTTTCACAGCAGTCTAATATAAGAAATATATGACTGGTTATTCGTTATACTAAAGCTAAACTTGGGAATAATAGTTAGATAACATATTATTCATATATTGCAACCAGTACAATGTTTTTGATAGAACTCATTACTTTAACAACCTTTCTATTTTTTACGGACCAACACGTGAAAACCTTTTTATTTCTTAAATTTCGAAAATCTGCAGTTGTAAAAAGACGCTGTTATGCATAAATGCAATAATCTTGGTACTATGATACATTTGCATGTGTAATGCATTATGACTACCCCCCAAACAATTTCATTCAATAAGTGAGACATTTGTATATACAACTCGTAAGTTTTAATACATAGTATTAATTACTGTTAGTTTAGTTTCACTTTCGATAGCAGTAAAGTTACGCTGTGCTTTTCTCCCTAAAATATGTTAAGTAAACAAAATCTATAGTATTTCCTATAAAGGTGAGCTTATGTCATGGCACAGCATTCACCGTTTGTTTGTTTATCGTTCGTAGTCATATGTCTAATTTCAACGACTTGCTATCAAGTTTGTTCAAATAAGTTACATTGACCGACATTCAAGGTCACAGCTGTCAAATGTGTCGAGAACTTCAAAGGTCACGTACCGAATGTGTTGAAATCAGGCCTAGAGTAATGTTATTTTACCTGTAACAAGCAGTGATGAAGCGCCAGTTCTAATCCTACATCGTAAATTCTGTAGACCATATTTAAGGTACTGGCATATTATTCGAAGCAAGAGTTATGATATTTGACCGGACGCCTGACTGATGATAATGGATATCAAACGTGTTCAATTAAGGTCACAGAGATGAAATATGTCTCAAATGAATACGACCTTCAAAATGCACAAGGCTTTGTAGTTGATTAGCCAACTAGCTTACTAGGACAATAGCTATAGGCTATCAAGTTTGATCAGATGCATTCTATACGACCTTGAAGTTACTACTATTTAAATTTACAGGGGTCAGATCCGTAAAACAAAATTATTTGGCTTGCACAATGATGCGATACAGTACTATCTGGTTTGTTCAGTAAATGACATTGACCCATATCCAAAATCACTGGGGCCGTAGTATTAGCCACAGGGACTGGAGTTCTAGTAGTTGGCCAATATCTTGCAGAAATTAACACATTCAAAATATATAAACGTTGCTCACAATTAAGGTCATAGTGTTCAAATGTATTGATATTTGGTACAGCTTTTCATGTCATTTCCCTGACAAATGTTTTTGTTATTGTTTGGATCAACGAAGGACCTAAGTTGGCCACCATTGTCTCAAAATAGTAAATACAATACTATTCAGATAGAAAAAGGTGATAAGGGCTCCATGGACTTTGTTTATTTTCTTACCACCATTTTCTCATATAATACAGTAATTCTAATGAGCAAAATCCTTTAAATGTGATGTTATGTTGACATCACATTGCTAATTAGCATTTTATAATTCTTCATGATTTTATATAACTCTAACTTGTCCATGTTGAGCTTCCATTCAAATGAGTCTTACATACTGTTTGCCGGGAACATTTCACCCTTCGACAGTAAAATCCATTTTCGCCCAATGTTAAATTCGCCTTTCACATTTTATTACTATGTAAATTGTTGTGTTCGCTGATAAATTCGCCCTCATAACGGAGGGAGAAAATAAAACTGCAGCGAAAATGTCCCAGTATACAGCACCTTCATTGAGTCATTGACACAATCGCCATATCTACAATAAAATCTCGGTCATTCCCGTATGTTCATTTTTATATATATTAACAATTTATTCATATTATGTCAAACAAGATAATGTTGTGCAATGTATACTGGCTTACATAATTATTTGCCTGTTGATTATATTTCTGTACTTTTGAGTAATGAAATTACTCTGTGTTTAAATAGTTAATGAGTGTAAGGATTATATCATTTAAATTAGCATAACCAAAATGCTGTTTGTTCACATAATGCTGATTAAATATCTACAAATATGATGTGTTCTATATGTAAAACTATATATCCTCAGGTTCGTTATACGAAATGTGTGAAGAAATCACCCTGCAACTGTGGTCCGTCCGTCATTTCACCCGTCTTTAAACAATTCTTGTTGGCGATATTTCTCAAATTTCCGATATTTCTCAAATTTCACATAAAGGTTCCCATGGTCCCTAGTTATGTATATCGTTTTTGGTGACTAATCACAAAACCAAGAAGACCGACAGCCAGCCATCTTGAATTTGAGAGTTCAAGTTTGTTAGCGCTATTTCTTAGAAAGAATAGGAAGGATCCTTCTCAAATTTCACATGAAGGTTTTCCATGGTTCTAAGTTATGAATATCTAATTTCGGGACTGAAGGGAAAACCAAGATGGGTGACAGGCAGCCATCTTGAATTTGAGAATGAAAGTTTGTTAGTGTTATTTCTCAGAATGTACAGCAGGGGTATTTCTCAAATTTCACATTAAGGTTCCCCATGGTTCCTAGTTCCGCATTACGAATTCTGAGGATGATTGAAAAACCAAGATGGCCGGCAGGTGGTCTTATTGAATATTGTTCAAAAAGTATTGAAGGGATCTTTCTCAAATTTCACATAAGAGTTCCTCTTGGTTCTTAGTTATGTATATCAAATTGTTGGACCGATCTGAAAACCAAGATTCGGACAGGCGGTCATCTTGTTATAGTTTATGTTTGTTATCGCTATTTCTCAGAATGAACTGGAGAAATATTTCTCAAATTTGATATGTAGGTTCCCCTTGGTCCTTAGTTGTGTATATTAGCTGTTGAGGTTGATAACAAATCTTATTAAGATGGCTGTCAGGCAAACTGATAAAAAGCATACGAGAAAAGAAGGGAAATATCATAGTCATAGAACTAATGCAGATGGTACGATGGTGGGCGACAATATCCATCTGGGGTCTTTTGTTTACCATTACCTTGTTGTGACTAAAGACATTGTAGAGAAAATTATGTTTGTTAAACATTTTACATGATTTAGTGCTAATTGTCTAATAGCTTTAATGTTGTTCAACTATTTTGAAGATGTTCTAGATCTTCGTATTTTACATTGATACACATTCAATTAACATTCCAATCTTTACATTTGAACTGTAATGTGCAATTGTGCATTGTTTTTTTTAAATAATTATTCATGTATTTCTTGGATAACAGTTTGTTGTTCTTACTTACTGACTGTACATATCAACGTGTCAAATTTGTTTTCATTTATGTCTCTTTTTCTCAAGATGTCGGTTTAAATGCATTCTTATTAATGGTAATGTTTATTATTGTTGTTTTTGCTAGTAATTAAGTAGAACATTCCTTTGTTATTGTTACTGGTAATTTGGTCAAGCATTCCTTGTTACTGGTAATTTAGTAGATCATTCCTATTACACGTCAACATCTGTAACGATAAACGTTTTTGAAATATTCTCCGTTGTTAGAATAATTTGTATTGTCATAATGATTACATTTGCAATACTACGCTTTAAAATAATTAAACCATTGTTTAAAACATAATTTGTGTTGGTTTTTGAAAATAATTGTCATGAAAGAAGTGTTTTTAAGTTCACCCAGCCAAAATCAAGTTAACTTCTATAAGGTATGACCTGGCGCTGGTATAGGGCTCATGCATCATTTGCAACCGTTAACCGCCCGTTAGCTTTAATGTTTAAAGACTTATGTTGGTCTAGGACGGCGTAAGGATTTTGACTATGTTGAGTATAAAGCTTCTCTGGATTAAGTATTTTAAGCTATTCTAAATGAAGGGTTTGCTCCAAACAGAGTCAGGACTCGTTTATTACAAATCTTAAAAAAAAAAAATTAGATTGATTTTGACTGAATTTGTTATAATTTTGCGTGAACAATGGGGATGGCGCTGCCAACTTAATCATTTCTGAACCAAGGATATTGTTTGTAGGCGATAATGGCCGGAATTCAAACAGCTACGACGGTTATTCCAATTAAATGTTTGACCAGTTGTAGTTATCAAAGGGGTCTAAAGTAACGGTGCTTAGCTTGTGATTTGTTTGGAAATATAGCTATCAAGTTTATTTAAAAGTATTCTTTTACAAACCTATTGATTATTGTAATAGTGTAGGGCACGTGCAAATGCAAATAAATTTGAAGAGCACATTAATCACAAAGAGTAAAAATGAAAATACAAGACACCTACAAATGTTTACTGTTGGTAAATAAATATTGAGGAATTACCACGAACACAGTCTCGTTTTGAAGTTACTTTCTGTAGCTTTCTGAATATTCATCATATTGGAACTGTGAGACTGAGTTTTCTTCTTTTTTTTATTCGGCTCGGCCAAAAATGTCCAAACAAGCACCAGTTTCACGAACGTTATTTAATACTATTCTTTAGTTAATTCCATAAGAAAGCATCGCTGGAGCAAATGAAAAACTCACAAACGAAAATACCCTGCTAAAGTTGAATGGGAATTTTACCGTGCATTACATACGTTTGCGCCAGGAATTTCCTTAATTGTTGCCATTTATCCTGCGCTGGTAATTCTCTGTCGTCGACTTCTTGTTGTATTGATACGCATTGTTGAGTTGTTGCCTTACTGAAAATTGAAGACTCGGTATCTAGTATATACAGTTTATTGCTACATGGCTTTGCTTGGTGATTTATGGTACAGCGACAGAGTAGTAGAGGGCCGTTTATACGTATATGATGTCTATGATCAGGTCCTGGGTTGATATGCCTTATCAAGGATACAGTTAATTTAAAAAATGACCTTTCTCACATACATCATTAATGTCGTAATGGATAACGACTGCCGAACTGAATTAAATAATAAATAGCTGTCTGTGTATACTTTAGGAAAGGTCAGTTCATATGCGAATTTATATCTATGGTACCTTCTATATTTCATTATATTTACTAGTATAGAGGATACAATACGTTTAGATTTAGGAGGAACGGTAGTCTGGTGGTAGGACGCCGGGCTCGTGACAGAAGGGTTGTGGGTT
>JAUMHH010133518.1:0-19841 GCA_032359455.1 Chlamys rubida
AAAAGGAATGTTTGTGAAAGATTGCTAATGTACGAATAGATACATTTCAATGTTTTATAAGATGTTTATTAATTTCGGAAAGTTATTTGAATCCGAGGAAGTATGACTGTAGAAATGTCTAGTCACATTGATGGTAGGGCATTACCCTGTGTGTTGGTGGGAGTACATGTAGTGTATTGGTACTGAACTCCTCTATGTTGATACTAGGACATATAACGTCTTTGTGAAATTGGTTAACACAACTTTTCAACATTTTACTTTTTATTGAGTTGAACATGTGAGAAATATGTACAATATTCATGTGTTAATTTTAATATGTGTTCGCTTTTGTGCTTGGAAATATAGTTGTGAAACCGACAATTATCTACGTAAAAAAAATATTTTTAAATGTCTTGTCTATTTTATGATTTTAGTTCTGGCAGCTATGGATAGATGTACATTGTAAATGTTCTTTTCATAAGATTTTATTTGCATGAATGAAAATGTCATTGATTAAAAAATCAACAACTGTACATATTTTGTACAGTGTACAGATGAATGTGTGTACAATGTATTATGTATATGTATAGTGTGTAACCATTATTTATTCTACTCAAACATTTATATATATTATAACATGTACTATACTAGTGGTGGGCTGATGATCAATTATAAAAAAAATTGACAGGTTTGCACTTTCCAGATTTGATTATTGATAATAAATTCAATGATCAATATAATTTGTTCAATACTGAATTAGAGTGTCAAATGTATGCAGTGTACATTGAAAGTCATTTAAAAGTTTTTTTATTTTATTTTATTTTTTATGATTGACGTTAATTTTGAAAAATATCATTTCAAAAGTGGTCTAATCCCTAAAAAGGCCCACAACCTATGATTGCTATTCTAGTCCAAAACAAAAACTAGGTGTGTTTCACTTCACATGCCTGAAAAACCCCACTATATGGCATTCGAGGGGCGTATATTGTTTCGCCCCGCGGTACTCTTGTTGGTAGTGGTACAAGGATCCTCAAGTATATTGTATACACAAATTGTTCCACAAATTCAGTTTCACAACCTACTCCACAATAATAGTTCCGATGTCATCAAATGACAATGTGCAAATATGAAACAAGTTCCATCAGCTTAAGTTTACCTTTACATGTCTGATCCAGTAATCTTAGTGACCTTCAGAGTACCACCCGACCACTTAGTGACCTTCAGAGTGCCACCCGACCACTTGGTGACCTTCAGAGTGCCACCCGACCACTTGGTGACCTTCAGAGTACCACCCGACCACTTGGTGACCTTCAGAGTGCCACCCGACCACTTAGTGACCTTCAGAGTGCCACCCGACCACTTAGTGACCTTCAGAGTACCACCCGACCACTTAGTGAACTTCAGAGTACCACCCGACCACTTTACCATCTTTTGTGGATTCACTTCTTTGAAAAAAGTCTGTGGACATAGTTCATAAAGTTAGCTGTCAAAATTGTCAGGAGGTAGACCAAGTCAGAATACTTTCACTATTGGTTTT
The DNA here is from genome assembly GCA_032359455.1 of Chlamys rubida. Taxonomy (NCBI): domain Eukaryota; kingdom Metazoa; phylum Mollusca; class Bivalvia; order Pectinida; family Pectinidae; genus Chlamys; species Chlamys rubida. The sequence goes on from JAUMHH010133518.1 coordinate 1,517, forward strand.
AATGCAGCACAAACATTGTCTATAATTTGTTATTTTTTGATGGCTTGAAATGGAAAAAAATGCACTTTTACACCTGGAAATAATGTATGTCATACATTTTGCTGGCTATTGTTTTAACTTGGTGACATTTTGTGCTATTTTTATATCCCTTACATGAGTGACAACGGGTAGGTTACGCTAACCTGTATTGTGGAATTATGTCTGTATGCAAAAGTATGTTGACTTACCTGTGTACCAGAAGTGTGCCAAGGATTGAAAACACTGGCAAAGTCATTGTAAGAAATGCTTCTATTTTAGAAAATTTAAAGCATCATATTAAACTTATCATTTGATACTATCATCGGTAAATACTTTTTATCTCCCTTTATGTTAAAGCTGTTCTCCTAATCCTCTGTTTGTATTGCTCTCTTTTTGCCAAACACAGAAAAGTACCACCCATAGATACTGACATATCTCTCTTGGGATTTCCATACTATCTCTGTCTTTATCTCTCTCTCGCTCTTTCTCTCTTGGTGCTGTGCTAATCTATCTTGTACTGTTCTTTCACTGTTTTAATTTCAATTGTAAAATTATAGTGAATATTCAAAATAATTGATACTGTTTAGTTAGTGGATGGATGACTATTATTTGAAGTTGTGTACAGTTATCCACAATTTAACCTTCTGTTTCCATTGCTCTTTTTTTTTAACCCCTTTACCACTGTAGACCATAATGGACTCATCCAGATCAATGCATGGTAGAGTCAACTAAAGTTACATAGGGGGAAAGGGTTAAATACAATCGATTTCCAAGACTGTAATATGTAACAAGCCTTGTATTGGTTATTGTTGGAGTCCTTGTTAACAGACGTCTTGCTTTGGCATGTGTCCATCACATCAAAACATAAAGTAACATTTGAGAAGCAGGAATTTTTATATGTGCTCCTTAATAAATAACATGATACCGAACTCGTGATTTTGTATTTATTTCTCATTGTTTCGATATAGGTACAGCCTCGATATTACAAAGGTTTCACGCAGCTGCGCTCACTGTAACCCTGGAATATGTTATAGCAAAATTGAAAGCACACTGCTAGCTATTTGATTGGCCTCGAGTAAAAAAAATCTGACCATTCGCTAAGCTGATAAATGCCATTTGAAGATTATAGAGGAGCCACATCGGACTTTAAAGTCAGTTCATTTTACCGTTACATCAAAGGATCAGGTTAGTGTTATTGACTCGTCCACAAGGTGGTGCACACTCAGCCTTCGGTTTTGTCATGACATAATCCATGGGTGCAGAGAGTGAACGTGAGCATAACCCCTGGAGTATCTCTTAATTGCAAAATTAATTCATGAAAACGAGCAAATACACAATGTTATATTGTGCATCTTGGTCAGTGTCAACATGGGACACATTTAAGCTCTCCCGCTCGGAGGCATAACGGTTGCAACTCCTTCATTTTTTCGGCCCTTAGCATCACCGATGAGTCCTAGAAAAAAACCGAAACAGTTGTGTGGTATATTGCAATTCATTTTTGGCATGTTGCATATATCTATCACGAATAATTGCAGGTGCAATCACGCGTGTGTCTTCATCTTCCATTTATTGAACTGTCTGATTGTTCCTTAATCTTTCGTTGTCTTTTGTTGTCCGTTTCTTGACTTCCATGCTCGGTATGTTTACGCGAATGTTCCGTCCAAATAGTAGTTCTGATTGCGATACACCTGTTGTAGTGGGAGGTGTTGCTCGATAATTACGTAAGAAACGGAACAGTTCTTGTTTCCACACGCGATTTTCAGCATGAGCATCGCGAATCGACTTTCCTAGAGTCCTCATGAAACGCTCTAGTCTTCCGTTGGCTTGAGGCCATAACGGTGTAACCTTTTGATGTTTGAAACCTATTACTTCCGCGAATTTCTGAAATTCGTTTCCATTAAACGGTGGTCTATTGTCCGTTTTAAGCTTTTGTGGAATTCCAAACATTGCAAAAATCTTTTCTAGCTCTGGTATAACAGTACGTGCTGATAGTATCTCAACTACTGGATACTTGGAGTAGTCATCGACGAGTACCATTAAGTAGGATCATGACGGGAACAGTCCACAACAACCCATGCTTACTTTGTTCCACGGAGCTTCTGTGAGTTCTGTCGTCCGTAATGGTTCAGTAGTTGTCTTAGGTACTGATGCAAGGCACGGAATACATCCCTTACACATGTCCTGAACTTTTTTTCTATACCGGGGAACCAAACTTTTCCCGCAGTAATTGTTTTGTTTTCACAATTCCCTGATGTTCCTCGTGGGCCAGCTCTATCGCTCGTTGGTGTAGATTGGTTGGAATAACCAATTTGTTTTCGCTTAACAGCACCTCACCGTCATCTGTGGAAACAACTGTCAGATGACTGCGTACTGTTGCCAATGTTTCCAGGGTTTTGCTGTCATATTGTTTTTCTATACTCCCGATTTGCCGGATTGCATGACCATTTGAAGTTCCTTATCCTTCTAAGTAGCCATACATATTTCGTGGAGTGTCGTTGCCTTAGGTACTGCGTTTGCTGCAATATAACGTATGTAGCTTTCCGCTAATTCAGAATGTTTACCGCTTTGTAAAGTTGTTGGGTGTCTTGGTATTGGTTTTGCCTGGCTTGTATAAAACCTTGAAATAATTTTGTCGAAGTCTTTATCTCCATCTCTCCATCATTGCTGGTGGTTTTGATTTGGATTGTTAAAGGTTTATGATCACTGATGTGCTTAAATGTGTGTCCATAAAGACACAGATGAAAATGTTCACAGCTCCACACTATCGCTAGTGCCTCTCTTTCTGTCTGTGAATATCGTTGTTCAACATCTGTCAGAGTTCTGCTTGCGTACGCGATTATCTTTCCTTTTTTGAGATAAGATAGCACCTAATCATTAACCAGCTTCGTCTGATCAAAGCGTAACGACATTACTGTGTCACTTTTCAAACGCTTTTTGCTGACTGTCTGTCCATTTCCATGGCGTTGTGCTTTATGTAGCGGTTCCGTTGTAGTAGAATAGTCGGGTATGGATCGTCCAACGTAGTTTGTCATACCTAGGAAGCTTCGTACCTCTGTTATGTTTGTTGGAGTAGCGGCGTTCTTGATTGCTTCAACATGTCTTCTTCATAGTTTAATCCCCATCGCCATTGATGACAGTCTCCGTATTTAATATATAGTATTTACAACTACATTTGTATTGCTACATGGCTATGGTGCCTTATGATACAGTTACAGAGTATAATATCCATGACCAGGGCTTGGAATGAGAAGCCTTGACACGGGTACAGTTAGTTAAAATTCAAAATTAAAATTCAGGACTTTCTCACACAGATCTTATTATTGTCGTAATAGATATTTAAAATTAAATATACAACATTTGATATAGCACCCTATCTAGCTAACATAAGCTACTCTAAAGCAATTTACAGTACATAGATATACAATTATTACAATTTGCATATATATACATTAATCAATACAATTATGAGGAATTCGTAGGAGCTGCCTTAATCTTCTAAGTAATACTAGCTAGTAGACTCTGTATATAGGGGTGTGCTGTCTGATGTATCTGAGGTGCATACCTTAATTTCTAAAACACATTTCCAAGAAGCATTAAAAACTATATAGATCCGCCTTATAAACAAGATACTACGTGATTCGGCATAGCTAATATCTTTTTTATCACCACACCGCCGCGGTTCGACCCGCTTGGCTGGACACATGTAAACAGTTAACAGATAGCGAAGTTATAATTACAACGCGTTACCACACGTACAGCCTATGGAGACTAAATAAACAGTGGAGAGAGTTCATGACGTATTGACCGTAAGGACATTTAATATTCGACTTGATGGTGGTCAGGTGAACGATCGAGAGTGAAACACACTGTAAGGTAAGTAATTATAGTATGATACGTACTATTAATAAGTACAGAGTACATGTAGATACCGTTATATACATATATACTTATACTAATATATATATACACACGATTTCACATACGAATACATTGACGTAGGTCTAGTAGACACATATGTGCATGCCCGGGATTTATGGTGACGTACTGGACTAAAGGTCCTCTTCAAACACGATTTATTAGTATTAATAGTATTCACATTTAATACAAAATGGTTTAGTTCTGGCATAATTACAACACATATGTAAATAGAGGTGCATAGCAGTAAGAAAACAACACTTTGACAATCGTGGTCGCCACTTGTTTACGTTCGAGTCATTGACAACCAAGGGCGATAACTGATACTACTACTATGTCGTAAGGTCGCAAACCACTATATATTATCGTTATACCTCGACACTACACGGTGAGTTAATTATAGGTTATCTTGTTCTTGAAAAAAGGACGTATGCTAGTTTCATTATATGTTAGTATAAAACCACTAATAAGGACGTAAAGTCTGGAAATATAAATGTCTGAATGTAGAGTATCCGTCTCGTCATAGGTTCCCGCGCGTTATGTATTTCCGCGCCACCATTTTAACAATCTGTATATCGTGACTGAGTGACTTGCTTGACACTACACGAGGATAATTTAGACGTTTGGCCATCATCTGTAAACTGACAAACGAAAATTCCGGTACTTTGTTCGGAAAACGCAAGAATTTATAACTCATTGCGAAGCACGTAATGCAAGTATACGTGCAATTTATATCTGACGCAAAATGAACCTATTATACCTGACAAAAAAAGAACCAGGCCTGATCCACTTATTTTTTGTCGTCTGTCAAACGTTCGATATCTTATGCAAATGAGACCACAGCTCCTCGCCAATGTTTTCCACTGCCGAAGCGATTAAACAATTCTATTTCCCCCTTCGATTGGTCATGTTTCATGCAAGCGATTCTTAGGTATAATGTCCCCTCCCCTATATAATTAAATGTATGTATTCACGACAGCCAGATTACATTGGTTAGAGGTGTTTTCAGACACAAGAAATTAAAATTCGATCAAAATATAAAAGACACATTATGTATATAACTTAAGTCAACATTTTAATTATATTTTGTACGTCAATTTCAGATGGTAACCTGGACTTAGATTGGAACAATCGACACCCTAAACAATGGCATCCAGCAGCCACCTCGACGAGTATATGGCCAAGAAAAATGTGAAAAGAACACTTTCAAATATTACGCAATTGGAGAATAAAGTTTTCACGGAGCCTCCGAGATACGAGAATGACACTGAGTTTTTTAAATCAGTCATTCTTAAATCTCAGGAAAGATTATTGTCTATAATAAAGGACCCAAACTTCGGACCGGATAAAAACCGCGTATTTTGTTCTGTCGCTAGAAAATTCCTTGGCGATCTGAACAATCTTATATATTATACAGCGGCAACAAGGAAGGAGAAATTTAAGACAGGTAAAAGCATTGGAGACGAATTGGTAGAAAATTCGACGATAACATTTTTTTGCAAGACGATACTGAAATCCGAAAAAGATCTCCCCGCACTGTCCGAGGCGGCGAAAGTGTGTGTGGACATTCTGAATGACATCGCTAACTATTCCGCCTCAGTGTGTCGGACGTGTATGGATTATAAAGGCATGTTGCGCTTCATCAGGGAGGCTTTAGAAATGTGGCGGAAACCTCTACATAGCGGCCAACTATCGGTATGTTCAGTTCAGGTTTATCGCAGGCACTTGACTTTATGCAATAAAATAAATCAAATAAATAACGTGAAATCTAATTTAGTAAAAGACCCGTCCGGAGCCTGAATGACCTCTATTCACCATCCTCGACACTCCAGGGGTTACACTCACTTTTGCTCCATGCACCCCTCGAATATGTCATAGTAAAATTGAAGGAACGCGGCTAGCTATTTGATTGGTTTCATGTTGAAAAACTGACCAATGGCTAGGCTGATACAGCTCCTTTGAAGATTATAGAGGAGCGACACACGACTTCAAAACCAGTCAATTTTACCGTTAAGCGACTGCGAGATTCTTATGATGTACATCAAATGATCAATCTAGTCCTTCCTTCTTGTCTCATCCCATGGTGGCACACCCGGAGCCTTAGAATTTGTCATGACATATTTCAGGGGTGCAGAGAGCATAAGTGAAAATTAAATTTTCATTAAAATTACATAAATACCTTTGTCAATTAAGTTAATCTGTCTATAAAAACGCCTGTATACAAAGACCTTTTCTTCAGGACAGGACAAAATAACTCCATGATAAACTCTATGTGCTGTTATTGCTAACTATTTTGATATTGTATTGAAATATTAACATTTATGATTGTATAATTTACGGGGAAAAAAGCTTACTATATGTCTACAATAGTATTCCCATATCCTATCCCATATCAACCCTCGAAACATATCAACCCTCGACACATATCAATCCTTGGGCTTCTGGGCCCTCGGGCTGACATAGATATATCGGGTGTTACGGGGTAGGATACAAGGACATGATGACATGGTAACCTCTAATCAACCAATATCGCAGACAGATTAATGATAAGTGTTTTGTCAAATAGATAATTTCCGATAAATATAAGGGGAAACATGTAATACATATGTTATGTTTATACTGTCGACAGCCGGAACACGCCAACCACATGTACACATTCGTCGGACTGGTACATAATTCGTGTATGTGTTGTACGACCGTGACTGCTACTGTCCGCTCATCCGGGATCATCAAAGTGCTTAAGGTAAGTGTACATGTATCATTTGGTTTGGTTTAAAAACAGCTACATGTAAGGTAATTATGGACGCGCCTCCATTGTATGTAATGTATGTGTGTAATATGTTTTGAAGGCGGTATGTTGGTATATTTGCCTCTAAGCAACCATCCAGCTTCTGACCATGCTCGACGTGTTTGGAGTCGTGGGGGCGTCCAAGGGTCTTACTGCATCACCGGTAAAGCTAACTTGCCAGTAAGGTTGTATTTCCTCTCAAATTCTTGAGCTAATACAACTACCATTGTTAAGGACTTTGGTATGTAGTGGCATGGGGATAGAGCTCATTGCCTTCCTCACATTGGCGAACGTTCAAAATCAAAGCCAAAAGTGAGATATTGCCAAGGAAGGCGCCAAGAAACGAAAGGTGGTTAGAAGTAGAGAGAAACACAAATATCCCAAATATTGCAAAGGGTTCAGCAGATTTATTTTGGTCGCTTTGTGTCCTAAGTAGAGGACAGAAACGCAAATCCCCAATTCTGCAGGGAGTTCCCACATTAGTCGCTTCTTACGATTTATGCCGTGCAGGTGTATTTTTGTCTCGAATCCCGACCTGCAGGGGTGTATCATGTGGGTAAACAAATACAAAATGTTAAAGTTGACATCAAAGAGGACACCAGGGATGCCAGTTATTGTAACATCAAAGAAGAACATTGCTGCTTTGAAAACAATAATTAAGGACGATGGTCGTTATACTGTTTCTGAGATAGCTCATAAGGTTGATATTTCAGAAGGCAGTACACATGTACACATCACGTTATTTTTGACCAAGTAATCAAGTACTGTAACTTGAAATTAAAGAAGAAAATGGATTCCTTATTAACTGACATCTGGACAAAAGGCAAAACGTTTGATATGTGTCTAAAATGTATTGAAAGAGTACGGCAATTGCGACTCAAGAAAGCTACCTGAGTAGGGGATGAGACATGGGTATATCATGGGTCTATCAATTTGAACCCCAGAGGCGCTAAGAACTAGCATTTGTTGTCTAGAAATCAAGAAATGCCAGTGACTGCAGAAAGTATGACAAGTGCCAAGATAATTCTGTATGCGATTGTTTTCATTTTTAGTATGCCTGTGAGTCATATACCGTGCAAGGAAGGAAAAACTATCACTGCCAAGCTTTACAGAGACAAATTACTGAAGCCTGTCAAAATATTCTACATGAAAAGGCGTCTAAGTAAAGGGTTGAATGGCATCCAACGAATTCACAATAATGCCTCATCCCATAAGAGCAATATTTTAAGGTGTTTTTGAAGCACGTGAAAGTACTTCGAAGGATTGTAACAGAAAGGTCAAACTATATGCATGATGCATGTGATTCCTGACACTACTGACATAATCTATTGATTGGCCCTCTTACTAACCTGATGGAACGACGTACCGAATTGCTTTCCAATCAACTTTGGTCGAGGTTAATTGCTGACAACACATCCAAATCACGCTATAGTTCTCCAAATGTTTGAAAACTTAAGTTTACCTGTCTTGTTGTCAAGGGATATAAATTTTACCTGTCTTGTTGTCAAGAGATATAAAGTTTACCGTTATTGTGGTCTAAGAATATTAAGTTTACCTGTCAATGGATATGTAATTAACCTGTTGTGTTGTCAAGGGCTGTTATATTTACCTGTGTTGTTGTCAAGGGATGTTATGTTTACCTGTGTTGTTATCGAAGACTATTGAGTTACCTGATGTGTTGTTAAAAGCGTTGTCCGTCATGTTATCAAGGACATTTACATTTAACATTTAAGCCGGATTGTCAACGACCAATAACTTCCGATTGCAATGTACTTCAACTCACTTGCTGTCTTGCAATTGTTGTTAAAACCATACGTGTTATGTCGTCAATGACAACACGTTTCAATTTTCGTGATGAAATGACACGTGACTTGTTCTTGTGTTGTCAAGGAGATCCTGCTGTACCCAGACCTTAGTAACGAGTACGGTATGATGGTGGTAGCCGCAATCGCCGACATCATGGACGAAGGAGACAGTGACTCGGTGCTTCGGAAGGACGATGACTACAAGTGGGTCAGGTTATTTATAGATCACCTTAAAGAGGCAGTAAAATGTCCTGGCTTGCAACACAACGGGTGGTTTGCGTTCGAATGTGGCCGAGGTGAGTTTCCCTGACGTCAGAGGTAAAATTAGGCGTTATAATACTACTTATTATTAACAACATGTCTGACTTTGTAACACTTAAAAACACAATCTTGAATTGGTGATAATTATGTAATAACTACAGCTGAAAACGTAATATCTATGACCTGGGATTCACTACTGTCACCCGGCGATAAAATGAAACATTTAAAAACATATTTTAAAACATGGCCTTCACCAAAATGAAACAAGTACCCCGGTAAAAGAAAAGTAAACGGAAGGACAGAGGTCCTGTGGGATTGCTATTTCTCGCCATTTAAGCATACACAAATGTCGTTTACTTTTGGTTTGTTTTCAGTGCTACGACAGTTATCCTGTTTTGATGCCAACAAGATGATTGTAGTAGAGTTGAATACTTTGCCCGCTCTTGTTAAATTAGCACGGATTGATGAAGAAATTTGTCTTTTTGGTAGGTATGAATTTACGCATCTTTATAAAACATGTTTTACAATTTTACAATTTTTTTTAGATTTTCAGACAGAACAAACTTTTTGTCCTTTTGTCCTTTTTACACCTTCCACATGGTTGCTCTTTGGCTGGAAGGCAAGATGACTTTATGCTCATCATGAATCGATCTTTTATAACTTGAGTGCTTTTGGTGTCCTTGTACAAAAGGATTCACGCATGAATGCTTTCACTTCCGTGTTTTGCTGTCATTTGTTTTAATTATTTACAATATAACAGTGATCTTTTCGTTTCCGCAGAGGCAGTGACGGCACTGAGTCAGCTGGCCTTCGCGCCCGGGGCACAGAAAGCAATGATAGAGGACGGAGAGGGGCAGACGATCCCCCTCCTCTTTGCACTGGCTAAAGAATGCACATTCCAGGAGATACGGGAGATAGCGCGTGGCACGATCTGGACCATGGCCATTCCACTTCGAGAGTCGCCAACCTACGGACCACAAGGTCTGTTGTAGGAAGCACATTGGAGCTATATACATGTATAGGACAAGGATATTTTCCATGGAATTTTTTTTTGACAACATTATTTTGGATGATAGCTAACGATTTCTATTAATTATGGACTTTTGTTGAGGTGAATAAGAGGTTATATTAGATGTTATATTAGATGTTATATCAGAGGTTATATTAGATGTTATATTAGAGGTTATATTAGAGGTTATATTAGATGTTATATTAGATGTTATATTAGAGATTATATTAGATGTTATATAAGAGGTTATATTAGATGTTATATCAAAGGTTATATTAGATGTTATATTAGATGTTATGTTAGAGGTTATATTAGATGTTATATTAGATGTTATGTTAGATGTTATGTTAGAGGTTATATTAGAGGTTATATTAGATGTTATATTATAGGTTATATTAGATGTTATATTAGAGGTTATATTAGAGGTTATATTAGATGTTAATGAACTGCATTTCTGCTGGTAATGTTCATCTAGTGGGTCGCAGCGCAAATGTAAATATATGGGTCTGAAAAACTGAGATTGACGTGAACAAAAGTCTATTATTGAAAAATATGAACCCGCTAAAGCGATATGGACCGACACGAGATTCCTAATTGTTTTTATAAGGTAGAAATTATTGTTGTTGTTTTATCATTAAAAAAGACGCACGTAAGTAAATAAAAATCGTCAAGAGAAATGTACTGTATTGGGCAGAGAGCATTGTGTCGTTACAAACGAAAAGACGTGAATATTAACCTTACGTTTTTTAGAAATAGTAACACTGAGTCATTATCAAAAATTCTCAACCTCCACGTGATTTTGATTCAACCAGTGAGAGGTTGTAGGGAAACTTACATCGCCTAATGTAACGTGATGTCCTCTTTGAATATCCACCATCGAGCCATACAGAGATACAGTGATGTGTCATACGTCATATTTTGTTGTTTTCCAATTGGTTTCTGCTAGTGTGTTACTTTATTTTTTTTTGCAATAGATTTTCCAAAAGTCGGGCTGGTTCCATTTAGATGACATTTTAAACAAAACTTAAAAATTTAAGAATGTCATTCTACCTTCTATGTTTAATAATTAAATCAATGCATGCCTATCAGTTGGTTTAATTCCATTTAGACGAAATTTTGAACAATATCAAAAATTATAAGAAAGTTATTTTTCCTTTTCCTTGTGTTTCAAACTTTTAATCAATGCATGCCTATCAGTTATGGTTCCATTCAAACAAAATTTTGAACAGAATTAAAAATTATGAGAAAGTCAATTTTACCCTCTCCTCATCATCTGTAATACTTTAATTAATGCATGCCAACCAAAAAACGCAATCTAGCTAAAGTGTTGAAACACTGAAATATATTTTTTTTGTGATCATTTCATTCTTTTGCAGTGACCTCACTGTTTTCCAAGAAATCGCGAGGTCATATAATGATCAGTTACTCGAGAGAGCAGAGGCCGGTTTTACAGGATATCCGGGCGGAGCTGGAGTCAAATAAATTCACGGTGTGGATGGACGTGGACAGAATGAGGGGCGACGTGTACGAGAGAATGGCAGAGGCTGTTGAAAATGCCGCCGTCGTAATTCTTGCCATGTCAAGGAGCTACAAGATGAGTGAATACTGCCGTAGAGGTAAATATTGTAAATTTTGATATGCATGCTTAAGGATCCCTGTCCCACCGCAGGCAAAACAATCTATTTTTCGTACATAGAGTAACTTCCCCTTAATTTCAGTTTAGATCATAATTGTAGCGTGACGTGGCCCGGGTTCTGCCAATGACCAGGCGGAGCGGCAGTACAATGATAGGGGGTCCAGTATTACAATCCTGGTCGGGCTCCGTTGCATTTTTAACTTGTCGATTTATTTTGTTGATTTCATCTTTATATTTTTCATAAAAATTCTGCAAGGTATGGTTTTCAGAATTGTTTTGTTAAAGTTATAGTCAAGCTGGATAGAAAAATCCAATGGATAGTTGTAGTCATTGACAGTGGTACGGGGATCCTTAAGGTAAAGGGTACCAACAAGCTATCGCAGCCTCCCAAAATACACACACATACACTACACGCATGCATCTTGCACACCGGGGAGGCCGTCCTTAAATTACCCTAGCTGTTAATAGGACGTTAAACAAAATCAAACAAACAAACAAAAACAAACACGCTAAACAATGTTATTTATACCATTGTCACATATAAGATATAAACTGCAAAAGTCGAACTCTTCACTCTTTACGCTTTACCAATGTAGCTATCTAGGATATATAAATACTCAGTTTACAGCAAAACGAATAGGAGAGATAAATAACTTGACCGGAGAAGGTATGTATCTTCTTTATAGTAGGGAGACTAGTCCAAGTCAGAACACACTTGGTGGAACTCTTCTTTGCTATTTTAATTAAGGTAGTAGTACCTCTTACCTTAATTTAGGTTACATAATGACTTTTGTACGAAATAATCTAGTCTGATAAAACGATTGAATTGTCCGCCGCCATCTTGGATTTTGACATTGCCATCAAATTTATTTTATCGAGAATATAATATTGTTCTGACATGTTTTGACGTTAACGCACTTATAGAGCTGGTCGATGTTGAAATGCAATTCAAAAAATATAAGTGACAACAAAAAATACATGTATATGTAGGGCTATGTACGTATTTGCATTTTACTCAGATGTACCTTCTATTTCATGGATTTCTATCTTTTTCGCTATTATATCTTTTAGTCAATTATCGTTCCACTGAAATGAAATTGGAAGCTCTAAAAGACCTTTTTTCATATTTACCATGCGAATGATATGCATAATATGGCGCGTTACCGGTTTTCTCGGAAATAAAATGTCAGAGAAAAAATGGCGAAGTAAAGTCGATTTTACCTGAATAGCTTGTTATACCTCTAAATCCAGTCATCACAAATGTATGGAAATAATTCACTCGCGGATTATTATTTAGAAACGTATCCTTCAGTATATGAAATTATGTTTCAATGGCGCTAAAATTAGCCCCAAGTAATTCCAATAGAAAAAGGTAAAAATGCATTAGTTATAACATAAATATGGGCAAATAGCAAATACTTCTGCAGGATGCTCTATGTACTCGTGATGAAAAAATTATATTTTGACCGTCTAAAGAAGCCCCAATATTGCCTGTTAAAATTGTTCATGTTCATATTCTGTATATTGTCAAGTTTATGCTAGGGCTTTGTAGAGAACTCATAAAACCTGCAGCTTTGAACATTTGAATCCTGTCAGAACCTCGGAACCGACCATTCTATAGTATTGATCAACGGCAAGTTCCTGCACGATCCAATTTTGTGTTGCTTCTGCTGAATCTGTTTTTGCCCTCTATGTCTTCATAATCGCCTTTGTCGATGAAACATATGACTATTTCGATCTTTAGGTTCTGTTTACGGATTTCGAAGTGTCTACGTATGGATCTTATGTTAAAGGCGGTTTACGCTTTAAGGACAGATAATAACGATGTCAATTTCTCTTGTTTTTCAGAGGCGGCGTACGCTGGAAAGTTAAATAAACAAATCATTCCACTTAAGGTCGAGAAGGACTACGATCCTGATGGCTGGCTTGGTATAATGACGGCCGGCATGTTTTTCTATGACTTCGGAAGGAAATCGTTTAAGTCTATTATGGCTAAACTCCTCCCTGAGCTCCAACACTTGGCTTATCGACAAGGAGAGGGCGTGAATGGGCGCCGTCAATCACCAGAAGCTGCCATTCCCACCAGTGGGGTGCCAGAGCCCCCTCCCATACAGTTATCTGCCTCACTTACCTATTCAAGCCAAAATGACAGGGTCGCATCCCAGACACCTCGTGTGGCTTACATGTCCAGAAAGGTACCTACATGTATTAATGCATAGGTCACCGATTGCCCGATAGATATTGTCAATGGTCAACTATACTCTATCACTGACCCAGTATATTGTCAATGGCAAAGTGTCGTTAAAGCTGTGACGTCACACTCATAAAGTTGGCGATCATTCACAGATTTTGGCTGTTGATTTATGATCCATACATGAAAACATAACTGAAAAATGAATTATACGATTTTGCCAATAAACGAAACATGTATGAGGTATATTTTGTAAAGAGTCATAATCCCATATTAGTTATTCGATTTAGAAATCTGTGAAGTCAGCTTGTATTAGCAATGCCATGCAGACGGACATATACAAGTATAAGGTGCTTGGAATCATGATAACAATATAAACCGTTGTTACTATACCCTACATCCTCGATAATCCTTGGGTTACGCTCATTTATTCTCTCTGCAACCCCAGAATATGGCATAGCAAAATCGAAGGCACGCGGTTAATTTTACCGTTATCCAACCGCGGGATTCTGATGATGTACAGGAAAGGATCTAACTAGTCATCCACAAGGTGGCGCACACTAAGCCTTCAATATTTTCATGACATGTTCTAGGGGTTCAGAGAGAGTAAGTGAGCGTAACCCCTGGAGTATCGAGGGTGTATAATCTGAAGTCTGAATATATTTGTATATACGAATGTTGTTTTTAAGAAATTCCGAGAAATTGATGTAAAAATGTAAACTGAAGCAACTATACCCTGAATATCTTGTATAACGGATTTTTTTTTGTACTGTTTTGTTTTTGCAGAAATTCCGAGACATTGATAAGCCGACATTCCAGGAATGGCTCGATAACTACCAACTACCAAGGTAAGACAAGTAGGGGAGATAATTCTGTATAGACCTGTCATCATCATCTACTACAAAAATATGCGTATGATGTTATCTTCATTATCGGATATTTTGTAATGGAAAAATTCAGATTTCGATTGCATGCTGAACAAATATATCACACAAAGTAGTGTGAACGTGACAGACATGGCCTGTCAATTTTACATGTATGTACATATATTTATGGCAGGATTATCAAAAATAAATAGCTTAAATCATTTAAGATATCTTTGGTAATATATTAGATATGTTGCATAGTATATGATATATTTTATATAGTATATGATATATATATTTGTTTATAATTTTAATCACGTTCTCATATATATATCTTATTTAGAACCAGATTTAGTAGCATTAGGAAAAGTATGACTTCCCTTGATTCGTCCAGAATGATCCTCAGAGGAGAAATCAATTGATCGATATTCAGAACAAGAAGTCAATTTATAAAGGATATTTGACTAAGAAATGTTTGTGTAAAAACGAGGGAAAATACCACTTTCATGTTCCGGTCTTTTATTCAGTGAATACAGAAAAGACCCTACAATGTAAAAGAATAAAATATATAATTATCTTATTAGCTGAGTTAGGATCATAAATCTTTTTACAATTTCCTGACGTTTTCTGTACATTTTGCAGAATTTGTAAATTTAGCACCGATTATAATTGCTAAGTTCTTTTAGAACCAAAGCCGTAATTGAAAAGTTATTTTGCGAGCTTTCGAAAGCGTCTGTTTACTTCCTCAAGCAAAGAGTGGAAGTGTCTCGACTCTAAACCGCTGAAAACAACTCATGAAGCCACACTATATATGTTTTCTGACAACTGACTTTACGGACTCGGCACATTGTGGCCTAGTGAGTTGTTTTCATCGGTTAAGAGTCGAGACACCGGTCATTTTAATCTTTGCCTGACAAAGGAAACAGACGTTTTCGAAAGCTCGCAAAATATTTTTTCAAAAACTGTTTGTGTTCAAAACAAACTTTGCATTTAATATTCATACCAAAGCGATGAATCTTATTCCGAATAGAACGGATAATCACATATGATGTCTTGTTTTGCTTTTCAGAGACCGATTTGAGTCACTAAGACCAAAGGACATATTGTTTCTTGCCAGAATGAAGGATGAGGTGAGAGGAAGTTATTTCTGTCAGATCAAATGTCATACTGTCCCATAAGGCAATAATAGCCTGATTCAAACTTTATTCTAGTACCACTTTCTCTAAAAAGAAAATACATTTGATCGGTTTTAATCTTTAATTCAAGACTTCATAGATTGCAAGATTGTAAACCATCATTACATTTTATGAATAAGTAAAAATGAATAGGAGTCAATATATAATACATAGAAATGTTTCCTTTTTTTTTTTATAAATATATATATATCTGATGAGTTAATCAAATTATAAGGATTATTCTTAATGATGTAATTTCTGAAGGCATACTAATATACCCCTTCATATTCCCTACGGCCCTCAGACTATGCCTCGATAGACATAGATATAAGGATATTCTCATTTAGAAAATCAATTTTTAGTTGTATATAAGGTATTAACACCAACCAGATTTCTTAACCCTTTCACCAATGTAGACCATACTAGATTCACCCAGATCAATGCATGGTAGAGTCTACTGAAGTTATATAGGGATGAAAGGGTTAACTAAGTATCATTTACAGAACAGAGTATCCAATACGTGCATCGAGTGCAACTGGTGTCTGTTAACCCTTTCACCACTGTAGACCATAACGGACTCATCCATATCAATGCATGGCAGAGTCTACTAAAGTTACATAGGGGTGAAAGGGTTAACTTACACTCGCACTTGAGACCTACAAAACTTACCATCGATTCTGGTCCATATAATCTCAAATCTTTACGAGACATTTCAGAAGTATCTTCATACCTGGGTCGTTCAGTAAATAGCCCTGCATATAAATATGAAGGAATAATGAAGGAATGTTGCATACTTTAATACATGGTGACATGATACAAAGATTTATAAAGCTAGTGACGATACATCTTGTTGAAATTATGTTAACACTGTAAACTGTTGTTATTTTCAGACAATTTGGTGTACTGTCAGTTATTTTTACACAATATCAGTGATTTTTAGGGTGACTTTGTGGCCATTATCAGGCCCTGTCCCTAGCTAATTTATAATGATTTTTCCCAATATCATTGCAAAAATTCTTTCTTCCAAAATCATGCTTTTTGTGTGTGATATTTCCACAGTCAAAGATTTGGAAAAAGTTTTATGAGACTTAAAGTTGAATACTGTTTTCAATGTTTACATTGATTTTTTGATTGTTTTACATGATTCAAGTGAGTTACATGAAAGCTGGTATGAGCACAAAATAGATGCTCGAGCATGAGAATAGTTTCATGAATACTGGTCCAGGACTCAAATATCTGGAATCCCAAAAGTCAGTGCTAGGTGACACAATAAAGTACATACCTTTCAACCCTCCTAAATTTTCCCAATTTGAGACTGTAACAAAAATGTCTTCAACAGTGTTCCTCCTATACCTGAAAATTTCACAAGCAATAACACATGTGAATAAAGCATTAAATATTTTTTTCTTCAATAATTATAGAAAAAAGTTATTTCTTAAATGTTTGAAAATTCAAAACCATTGAATGGTAAAGGAGACCCTTCAATGTTACGTTTTTTCTTTCTTTTCTTTATCAATTTCACAGAAAGACTCCATTCCATGCCCAGTCAAAAATTTAAGGTAACACTCTGGTCAGAAGCTACTTAGATTCTTCCTCATACAATTCATTAAAAGCTCCTCATGAACATCATAAAACAGAGGAACTCTGGGGAAATTTTGCACACACTAGGATATAGGACTGCTTTTAAGAGGGCTCCGGATGTTAACAACTTTATAAGTAAGGCTTTTATATGTAGGTAATTTAAGGGAAATCAAAAAGAAAAGTCTTTCAAGAAGTTACTTTATTGCTTACATGTGTTTTAAAAACATGGTGAAGGTTTATGTTATAGCCACCAACACAGAAACCAATGGAAACAATCTTATCTGAACTGATAAAAGGAATGTTTGTAAACTGTTAAAGTGGCGATTTACAGTGTGGATAATTATGCTCACGTTAACTAGCATGGAAAAATCCACACACCATTATACACATATATAGACATAGTTAATATAATATATATGACAGGTATTATATATTTTGATTTCACAACCATTAAAAACGGAAATTTTCCACACCATGATCAGTTTGAAGAGCCAAAACTTTTACAGTACACTATAAAGTAGTACAACACACTATGACGAATGAAATGGTGTTTACATCCTATAAGGCAGTACCAGTGAGGTACTGAATGACTTAAAACTGTAATCTGCCTGGGTCCATATTGTACATTATATCAAAGACAGAACAGGCAGTGACTGGGCACAGAGGCTGGAGATCTTGTGTATCATAGAATAATATATCTTTATATGCAATAATGATCTTCCCCAGGGTTTGTACACAAATTTCATTATGAATCACCATCATCTGAGGATGTTTCCAACCAAATCTAGTTGAAATCAAACATCCTAGCTCCAGAGAAGATGTCGCTTCAAGCAATATGGCAAAATTATATCCTTTTCTGGCAGGACTTGTGGGACTTTCATAAAATATAATAAGGATGAAATATAGAAAACTATGATCAACAATAGTGTTTTGAGTGTAAAACGTTAGTGGGGCTAGACCAGGATTTGAACCTTAGACAAAGATTGTAATACTGCTCTAACCCTAGACAAAGATTGTAATACTGCTCTAACCCTAGACAAAGATTGTAATACTGCTCTAACCCTAGACAAAGATTGTAAT
>JAUMHH010133629.1:0-20723 GCA_032359455.1 Chlamys rubida
GCACCACAAGTTGTAACGGATACAGTATGTAAAATATATATAACACGGCACCACAAGTTGTAACGGATACAGTATGTCAAATATATATAACACGGCACCACAAGTTGTAACGGATACAGTATGCTAAATATATATAACACGGCACCACAAGTTGTAACGGATACAGTATGCCAAATATATATAACACGGCACCACAAGTTATTTCCTCGGAATCATCGGTGATGCTTTGGGCAAGAAATCCAAGTGTGTCTCCACTGCTGTTGAAATAGAGGAGATTGTGGTGAATATTTGAATTTTAGAAATCGGAGGAGTACTGGTTTATTTTAAATAGGGATAAAAATAAGAATTTCCTACAGACGCCATAGGTTTCCTGTTAATTTCAGGTGAATAACTATCATTTAATCATTTCTCAAACACTGCAGACTCTGAACTACGTTATTTGTTATGATGCCACAACGGCCAAAAAATATATCAAATGTTTATTGGAGCATCTTAGCATCTAATAAATAAGGAACGCAGGCCACTATTCACTTTGCCGCACTAGATGTTTCAAATTCGAATTTCGATTGAAAAAATAGGGATTAGTGGTTCTATACCCCCAAACATATAGTCAGACTATTACAGAGAACAAATATTAATATGTTTCCAAGTTCATTTGATTAAAACTCTCAAGGATTGCATCGGGTGATGCTCGATTTAATCATTAATTCGTTTCCTCTGCAGCAGACACATGTATCTTCTTCTGTCGTTTGTACGTAACAGCAAATAATCACTATACGTGTAGTAGATGTGTTGTTTATACTGACTACATGTTAGTTCATTGTGCATTTGTATGATTTACCTTCCCTCTTCCAATATGTGTTAACCCTGTACTTGATGTTATTTCTTGTGTACATTTGTATAAATTTACCTTTGCGATTCCTTCATGTTAACAGCTAAATTGAGCTTGAACTAGACCGTAAAAACAAAACAAATAACTACATTTTAAAGTTAATTTTAAAGAGATAATATGTACATGAAAGGGTTTTATTTTTAGCTTCGCATATTTTTTTCTCACCTAAGTAGCATGAAGATATCCGCAATGGTGATACCCACTGCGGACAAGACACCAGCTAATTGGTACAAGTATTTCAAATTGTCTCCTCTCGTTATATCCGCACATTAGTTATCAGCTGGGCTAAAGATACAAGGTTTTAGTTTTAATTTCCATGGAAAGAGATTTTAATAGGTGAGCTGACACACATATTTTTGGAATGGCTACACAGCGAAAATGATTGTCATTATATTGCCAGGGCAGACCTTCCCCGTGATAACCTGTACGGTAAACACAAAGGCAGTGCTTGATGTGGTATGCGTTAAAATCATAATAAACTCGTTTTTTATCGTCTTACTGATAAGTGTTTTTTATCTCCGCAAATACCAGTTGCTATGCCCCTCGAATACGCTCAACGGCTACAAATAAATTTCGGAAAAATACAAAGCCTTTGTTTTCTTTCTTTGCAACATTTCAGTACGTGGTTTAACCGGTTTCAAAAACTTCAACTATACACCGGTGACCGATTTTGCCGGCATAATGTAGCTATGCCAATATTCTCTGAAAAGAAAACCATACCTTGCGGGATTTTTATAACAGAAACATACAAACCTTTCATACACAAGGCAAGAATTCTAAAAATAATCAGCAACACAGTTCGGAGGGTAAAAACAAAAAACACCGGATTCGAACCCTAAAAAGTTTCATATTGTTATGCTCCGTTTGATAGATTTAACCGACTGAGCTACGGTAAACGGAAATATCCTGGACCAACTGTGCTACACATTTGTCCAACACGCAATTAAGGGGAGGTTGTTATACATGTATACGAAACAGTGCAGCGGGACAGGAATCTCTAATTACTTGTGTATCGATAACGTATGATGAATTAATTAAAACAAAACAAAACGCCATTCCGAAAATGTGAGCAAATGAGCGGGTGAATGCAAATAATTGTCGACCCTGTAATATAAACGAAATATACATCACACATTTTAAGCAACATTCTAAGACCCTGTAGAATCTTACAAACATTAGTTATCTTTCTTTGCTATTGAACAAGGTGATGACGGCGATATAAAAAAATATACATGAAAGGCAATTTCAACAATATATGTTTATTTATTTTAAAACTGTCAGGATTATAAACGCTTTCGGAAGACTAAATCAAAAGACCTGTGTGAGTATCAAATAAATTACTGAAAATTGAAACACATTTAAATAAATTAATATATCTATAAAGATGAACGTAACACCATCCAGCCAATTAGTCCCTCCAGGACCCAACGGTGACCCCAGGGGCTAGACTTGCCCTCGTTTCTAGAATATTGAATGATTAAGAAATAAAATATCTCTAATAACTTTGATCACTTCGATGTCTGATTTTCCCGAGTTCTATACTAAGGGGAGATAAGCTAGTAGTAAAATTCAGTTGAGAAATTCTTAATAAAAACCAAGGGGCCGGTTGCCAGTCTAATCAGATGGCGAATTGTTTGAATTCTAAATTAGTCTAAACAACTGTAGAAAGAGAATGACAGCTGCATAAAACCCCTTATTTCATGAATTTCAAACTTTAGACAAGCACTGATTAAAAAAACCCACTTCATTATTATTGGATAAACAAATTAAATGTTCATATTTGTGCTTTAATTCCCATTGTCATTCTCAATGTATTTCTGTTTCGTTTTTTCTCTATGTCCCTCCGAGTATTAATGTGGGGGCGTTAAAGTGTTGACATTGTGGTATTTCTCTATCTAAACACCTAATCTTTATGGGATCGACCGCACTACACTCGTGCAAAACCAAAATACAAACAGATGTTTTCTCATAACAATATCGATGCTGCTGGTGTTTACAACACTGCTACCTCTTTTAGGGTTTTACACAACCTCCTGACAATTAACATCCGCCAATTATAAGTATATAACAGTAATTGTTGGTCTATATAATATCGTGTAACAGCAGGGTGTTATAACTCATAAACCGGGCACGGTGCCATTCCAACCAATTAATCACACAATGTAGGTACGGGAAGTTGTGTGATAATCAGAGCGAGCGCCTCACATCTGGCCAGACCTGATGAGATACATAAAACAAATGCGAACGAAACACATTACATATTGCATATCTTTACACTCTGGCCTTTGGAATTTCTATCAAGTGCGACTTGTTAATCAGTAAATAGGATGCCTATCTTTTCAAATTTCTTTTTGATGGTTTGAATTTATGGTTTTCTACAAAAAAAACACTAAATATCATTGCTTATCTAGTGGACAATCCGGATACATTTCAGTGTGAAGTTGGAGTCGTTCTTTTGCGCTTGCGAACTCTATGATATTTCCAATATATTTTAGAGATATACTCAGCTGTACCTCGGTACTTAATCTCTCCTAATCAGCCTTAATATTCAGCATTGTACAGCACGTTTAATAAAACCTGTGATGCAACCGTTTAATCACGATTTTAACGTCGTAACGGTTGGATGGGTTACATTAACACTGATACGATAACATTTGTGTTAAACACAAACGGCAGCCACTTCGATTTATTTCTCTGCTAGTTGAAAGACATGTCATGTCTGATAAAGTCTATGACTGCTGTATGGAAATGTGTCTAGGGTTGAGAGTCGTACATGAAACGTCATATTAGCTCTGATTTTAGTTTAGATCTGACGGGGAAAAATGATTAATCAATTCATATCTACTGATATGGGCCGACTAATGGTAAATGAATACGCAAACAAGATGTAATCTATCGCCTGTGAAGTAAAGATTTCACCTTTAGTGACCTTCAAGTGAGAGAATTATCACTTTGCCGTGTTCTCAAGAGACATACAATGTTTATAAGACCGTGTTTGATTCATAGTTATCTTCATTCATGTTATAGAAGTAAAAACAGGTTCAGAAATACAAAATAATGGCAATTTAACACAATGTTGTTAAAATCATAATTTAACTATATCTGTAACAGAACTACGTTATTTGGCAATGGTGAGGCAGAAAGTGAAAATAATACACTTCGGGCACACCAGACCTCACTTCCGGCTTTCCTTATTGTTTTGGACAATCATCAATTCCTGATGTCTTTTTGTTTCAAATGTTGCGTCGATGTTGTCCTTTAGTGCTGACGCTCTGACTACAGTGACATGCTTGCTGTCTATGTAGTTGTAAATGGAGTAAGATGAAGATCAGATGGATGTTTTTGGTATTAACAGCAAGAACAAGGTGGATTCCAACGTCTGTTTTATCGGAAAATGATTTGTAATAATTTTGGTATCGCTCTCAAACCCCCCCCCCCTCTCCCCGCACCAAAAGCAGATTTAAACCGCTTGAAGTCGTGTTCTCTCTAATAACTGCCCCACCCTCCACGCAACACAATGCATGCCCAAGCCATACTATATCCTCATTAATAGCGCAAAAAGGCAACAGCAGGATTCATTTAGACAAATTCCATTGAAAAAAATCACAGAAATGGGACACAAATTATTACAATTTATTTGGCCCTTTCCCGACAATACAATTATCATAGAAAAGGTTTAAACATATATTCATTGTGTGAACTGTATACAAGGAAATGTTCGCTGCACTTAAATGTTCGCCTTTTTTCGCCCTCCGTAATAAGGTTGAATTTATCAATGCAGCAGTGATAATTAGGAAACAACAAATTTACCATAGTAATGTAATGTGAAGGACGACATTTATATTGGGAGAATAGGTATTTTACTGGCGAAGGGCGACAGTTTCCGGTAAACAGTAAAATAACAGCACAGAGTAAGGAAAGGGCGTAAATGTAGAGGTGGAAGACGGGATAGCCGTGGAAATACTCCGGTTTAAACAGTTGTAAACCAGGATATGAGAAGACACCAATAGAAAAAGAAATACTTCATGAGTTCTGTAGGAGCAGACGTCCACTGAAGCATGTGTGATATCCAAAATGATATGATAGCAATATCTAACGAATGACGATCATAATTTGCATCGCTTTATGTGAGATTATGCTCAAATGCAGGTTCGTCGGCTACATGTAACTTCCCCGGGTGTTCAATAATCACGAGATGCATAGCTCCTACATTTTTGACGTTCTCTGGGATGTAAGACACAAACAATAAACTACGGGATCCATTGCAACAATTGGGATTTCTATGTTTGTTTGGCAATACCTCATTCTTGGCTTTAGTGTTGAACATTCGCCAAGGTGAGGAAGACAATGAGTTCTGTTCCAATATTGGGACATACCAAAGTCCTTAAAAATGGTAGTTGTTAATCCCTGCTAAATATTCAGCATGAAGGGAAATGGTAACAACTGGTTTACACGTTGTCAGTATAATGTGACCGGGCGGAATGCTGTGCTGGGTGCCTTCGGCATGTTTCTTCAGTGAAATAGCACTCTAAGTTCGGCATCAGATAACGTAAGTGCTATTTCAATGAGGCAAATACAATAACATACCCTACTTCCAGGACACATACACTCAAACACGCATACATTATATAAGTGGAGGCACGTCCTTAAAGTACCTTAGCTGTAAATAAGACGTTAAACAAAATAAAATAAAAACAATGTTTTTTTTCACTCAGAGAAAATGTTAATTTTCAGTAATTATCTTAATGACGTGAAATACCATTTTACTTTTTATTCAAAAAATATATCATCTGATTGACGATATACACATACCGGTACGACTACAGAGGTCTTGAGGTCTTGACACACTCAAATGGGGGACAGCGGGTGTGAGAGTGAGATAGGATAGTCGTTCTCGGTCTTTGTGGAGGTGACTCGCTGAATATATCTACGTTACATTCTCAAACGAGTAAGCTTTTTATCAAATCTGACTCTACCTACATCAAACGATACTTTGCCAGAAAAGCCATCGTCAAAGACAGTTATACAAACAATTAGTAAACAATAACAAGATATTGAATGTATTGTTTTAATCATTTTTTCACACTTGACTGTAAAGTTATTAAATGTTTACATGGTATCAAAATGATTCTGCATACGAATATCTTGGTATTAAGGATAAAACCGGAATCGTTCACACCCTGTTCGGATGTAGGTCTTTGCAAGTGTAGTCAAAACATGGGACGGCACGAAATAGATGTGGGTGTGTGCACACGATTTTCTGTTGGCTTGTCAAACTATTTTTATAACATTATATGAGGGGTATGTTAA
Organism: Chlamys rubida; assembly: GCA_032359455.1. Taxonomy (NCBI): domain Eukaryota; kingdom Metazoa; phylum Mollusca; class Bivalvia; order Pectinida; family Pectinidae; genus Chlamys; species Chlamys rubida. The sequence goes on from JAUMHH010133629.1 coordinate 6,203, forward strand.
AAAAAACGATATATATGTGTATTCCTTATCGCATTGCGTCAACTATTGGCGTCGAGTGCAATGCATATAGCAGATCAAAAGAACAAGATAATTGAAAGATTGACTTAAACTAATATTATGTACTTACAATTGCACATAATAATGCGCAGCATCTCGAAATGAGCACATGCTCCTTATTGATATAAATAATATAAATTGCAAAATTTCATGAAACCTTTTGATGATTCCAAACATTCCTTTCTGTTGATGTGAAGACGAAATGATGTTATCCTTTTTAATATTATGTGAGAAACTTCCAAAGAGCTATATACAATGTATCATGTTTTCAATGTAATTTAGATAACCGTGTATTAACGTTTCATGCAGCTCAATTATTTAAACTAATTTAAATCAAATAATTACAACGCAATGTATAAAACGAAATTGCTTTGAGATCTCATTCTTTTGTTCACAATTATACTAAACTAAAATAAGTTTTCTGGCCAGATGTTTTTTATTTTTGTTGAATCATTTCTATGTTGTTTTTTTTCGTTTTAATTATTTTATATTTAACATTTCCTGTTATACTTAAGCATTCCGATGCATACACCTTGTAAACATACTTTGTAGGATGACGTATTTGAGGAACTATTATTTGTATAGACAATCTTTCATTCACAAATTATCATATGTGTTTTGCTCTTAACGATGATTTCTTACATTTCAAGTTTAATTGTAATAACCAAATAACAACGCATGATGATCAATTATGATTTCTGTTCAATCAGTTGTAGGTTTTTCTAATCATAACGAGTGTCAGCGACAAAAAGGTATTTGGGAATAAAGTACACACAATATCATAGTCAATTACAAGAACGTTAAATCATGAACAAACAAGCAAACACCTGATTGTACAGTGCCATTTATACGATATTTGCTATATGGATGATTATATTAAACACATTGGTAGCTCATCAAATGCGATTGTCTGATGCGCGAAACAGTATAATGTCATTCAACGTTGGGTAATGTTTATTTTTAAAAAAAACATTAAACAAATCCACTGGATTAAAGATAGTATAACTCATATCATTATGTAAGGAATGTAAACTCATACACCTGAGTGGAGACACGTTTCATTACTTACGAAACATATTAAATAAGTTTTCAAATTTTTATTTTTCAAACACTTCAACCGTATATAAAAATATGTCATAAAAATGCGTAGTCATTAAAGTTTCGATCGTGTTTAGCTTTGAACATTTACAAATTCCTGACGTAGTTCTGTCGTTTTGATAAAGTAACAACATTGAAATAACTGACCTTGCACAAAGAAATGCAATATCATGCTAATTGTTCATAGTACAAAGGAAACCATTGGCAGGTGCGTCTTCTGCGGTCAACCGGTGTCTTTGATCGCAGGCGTTCCTGTTTATCTTACAGTGACGAGAACATTAGCTGTGCCTCTCTGTTACATTGTCGGTTATATCGATAGCACACTCATCAAACCATTGTGACCTTTGCTGGAAGCATTGTTAGTTCCACTGATCAACGCACATATTTGGTATATCTCCATTTCATGATGTTTACACGTCGAGTTCGAGTTCTATTTTTCTCTATCGGGATTTATTTATATCCTAAAAAGAACTTCGTTCCTCGTTTGTGTGTCATATTTAGTTGTTCGATGTTGGAATGTGTAATCTAGTTGTTTGCTGCCGCATTTGTCATAGTATTTTATTTTATTAATTGTGTTCATTCAAATGAAGACTTGATTTTACTTATTTGCATCTACAATCAATTAAATCATGTTTTAATTGCAGCTGTTTATTAGAAAAATCAAAGACAAACCCAAACACTGCCTTATATTTCAATATTAAAAAGAAACAGCAATATGTTCTCTATTAAATCAATGATGAATCATTTAAAAAAATATACATAATCATTCAAATATGCTTTAAGTTTTTTTCCCACGTCCATGACTGATATACTTTTAATTAAGCTAACAAGTTTTTGACAGGAATGTTTTGCCCAAGACGTTAGCTTGTACTGATACAATCGCCTTCCGCTGGGTGATTCGGTTGTGCCGGAGTTTTATAGCCCTGTCATGCGTGGTAAAGGGCGGGGCAGGAGGTGGGCCGGGGCCATGCCGTGTTAGCTTCACACACAGGCATCGTGGTATGGCCTCGCACCTCTCTAGTGTCATAAATCATACCTGGCATGTACTGATCTCACGAATAGCTTCGAATCGGCTGTGCTACATACATAGAGAAATAAGCAATCGTACAAAATTCTGTATATCATATTTGTGCATATAGGAATATACATAATTATATAAACTTTTATTATAAAATTCAATTTCATATGAAAAATATCTTAGACAATTAATTATTAAAAGGTCTGTATCATATTTTTGCACTGTATAAAAATATAGCGGACGATCTGAAAGATTTATGTTTTTATTCTACATAGTTATATATACTTATATTGTAAAATTCAATTTCAAAAGAAAAAAAGATGAAATACATTTATTTAATTATTACCCAAAGCTAACTAGTCCCTCAAAATAAATTAAACATCAATTATTTCGGTCCATGGTCATTCCTGCATGAAACGTTAGTTTGGAGGACATATTTGACATTTCAGTTTAACTTAAACCAGGAGAAAGACATTAACATGACCTTTACAAATGTATTTTTAATAAAGCTCGAGATTTCTCGATATCCAATTACATAATGGTTGTTGTCAGCACCCTGCCCTGTACAGTTTAAAATAGATAACATATTTTCATTTTGAATACCATAGTATACAAAATATTGCATTTAATTATGTGTGAAACATCAAATTGCTGTCAAATATCTGATAAGGAAAACTTACAGAAACTTGATGGAAAACGAACGGCTAGAACGTGACAAAGAACTTTAATCAAGTAGGCGATCTAAAGGAAACAAAGCACAAAACTCATATATAATATTTCTTTTCCCATATAATTCAAAATTGTGAAGCCCATTGTAACGTAACTGTTTGCATGCCCTTTAGCTTTAATAAAACCAGTATCAGTTAGGAAAATAATACATTTTCTTTTATTTCATTGTTTTCTCGTGAATTCGGTTATATGTTGATCATGGTTTTTACCATGTTGCCTACATTGTTGCGATGCATTTTTTTAGGCAACCGGGCATGTTTGCACACGGGTTCACTAGTTTCGTTGTTAACTCGATCTGGTTGGAAAATGTGCTTGGTGCTTTCGGCAGGGCATTTATGTGAGGTAGGACTGTAAATTCACTGGCTGGAATGACTTTAGCTGTTCATAGGACGCCAAACCCATTAAACCTTAACCTAAATTTAAACCTAAGCACTCTTGTGATGTTTTCCACTTTATGCTTTTGTCTTCGGGATTTCGCGTGGTGAAATAACGTTATTTTTATTCATATTTTACTTCCACAAAAGAATACCGAAATGTCAACAAAACACAACATTCGAACTCAAAATTGATAAAATGAAGTCAAAATACGAACAAAAGATATATTTACATTGAGACCATTGCAAAGGTACAAGGAGATCAGACCAGGTGTTCCTGAAGGATAAGCGTCTTCTGTTTCATCGACGAAACTTGCCGTACAAGTTAATTTCAGATCCAAGTAATTCCACGTCCCCTGCGCTAGAACCAGGAAAGTGGGAATAAAATGGGAAGATACCCTTATGATCAAATCAAATTTCAGTTATATATAAATCGCAGTGAGCGATCAAATTTTAATAAATTGAACTCTTACTGTTCATCCAAAACGTTTTGATCTGGTGATTAACTAAACGCGTATGCATGTTGTTGACACACTTATGGTTAGCCATGTTCCAGGGAGTTTCTTTTTTTAAATAGTGTCACTATCTTCCTACACGTATCATCGAAACAGACATACATTTAGTATAATTAACAAATATGTATTTTCGATTTTATTGTATTAGTGTAAGGCATGTGTATTTTTTGGCAAATAAATCAAATGCATTTTAACTAATATCCTAAAATTTCTTCAAGATTCATCATTTTGGAATTATGTATTACGTTTTACGTCATAAACAATGTACGTATTAAATGTGTCGCAACTTTTCATGAGTCATAGCTTGACAAAGGGACCAGTCGGTATTAGGTACGTTGTGTATAGAGTAAAACTTTTATAATGCATTTTATCTATATTATATATTTTTTGTAATGAAATAATGCTTATGAAATCTGCTGCTGCCCTTCAAATGAAAATTCTAGCGCCTACTTTAGCACCTGATATATTATAACTCTGTCCGATTGGAAAGTTAATTGGTCAGCTGTGGCAAGTCCCAAAATGATATATTCTATTTCTCATGCTCACAGATACATTGTATAGCACTGGTAATCCCATACATTGTATGCAAAACGCTGATTTATGATTAAAGTATACATCAAAATAAACAACAATTCAGACAAGTAAGTAAGAAGTTTCTAAATAATCTTTATTTATCAATTATATCAATTTAAATACTGAAACAATAAAATGATATTATGAAACACTGAGAAGAAATGACGTTTCTTATTGCTCCCTGCCATATATATATGTGTATGACGTCATACTATTTTCAAGAATATTTCAATACGAATCAAATATATACATTCGTTCATTGATTTTTAGAAAATGAAGGGTAATTCCCTTCAACAACAACAGTACCAGCAAATGTAATATGAGTTATTTTTAGAAATTGTCATGTCAAATATGATACATTTTAACCAAAGTTAGTCTTCATATAAACAATGATCAGTGGTACATGTTCTGATAAATATCAAGATGAAAACAATGTCTGTGAAAATAAACAGTGAAACGATTGTTTCTATCTCTCAAAGCATCATAAATGTCAGTAACTACAATTACTGTTAAGTGGAAATTTCATGTGTGATATAATGATCGTATATTGACGCTTTAAACAGGTCGAGGTGTGGAAATTGTCGAGCTGGCAATAGTTCTGAAATCATTATATTGAATATATAAATAATCCATATATAAATATTCGCGTGCAGAAATTTTCGCCGTAATTTACACAACATTAAAACCGCAAACATTTCAACACCACGAACATTTATGTTTTTACAGTAACTATAAAACAACACATATAACTTCTTCGTTTCAAAGTATACGTGTTTCCTATATGAATAGTTATATTCCAACGGAAGATTTGTAATGTTTTACAACTATGATATTGTGATGTAACATTTTGTAAAGGAGTTCATGTATTCACCAGCATTGAAACGTTCAGCCATGGTATGCAAGTCTCAAACGTGTTTCTGATTCTAAATGATGCTTTGTATACTAAACTATTATATTCACATGTTTCTTTACTGAAGCTTAACTTGTTTTGAGCCGCATAATACAAAAGTCGGTGAATAGAGTCCATGATCTTGCGCATTCAAATAATCTGAAATATCTTATGATATGTGATAAAGCGAAATCAAGGTACCATCAACTATTTAGGTTGATAAGATTGTGAAAGGATAACAAAATATGAAAAAAATGTATATAAAAATTATCAAGTAACTGATATTGTAAGTCACGCAACTTAAGACGATTGACATGCAACACGCAAGGGATTGTCCTAACAATCTATTGTATCAAATTAAAGGCAAATGTCTGACTGTCTCGTCACAAAAACCTTACAACAATATATATCGTTTAGTCTGTTTGTAAATTTATACCAAGAGAGATGATTTAAGTTTCATTTTTGATAGCATATGAATCAACCCAAGCAGAAACATACCATCCGTCACCCATCGGTCAACTCCATTTCAGTTTCATAAATTTTGCCGAGTAAACAATTTTGACAATCTGGTTTTTCACAAACAGAAAAATGAAACGGAAATTTTGAATGGTCAAAATAGTAGGCTTTAGCATGGCATGGCTAAACACAAATTTATCATGCGAACAATGACAAGTAGAAAGTACAAACATTACTTTAGCAGGGCAATAACACAACACACAACAGATGGCTAGATTCATAGCTGATATCGACAGCACTTTTTTTTTTATATAATACTGCTTGGTCACATACTTCCTGTATAAATGAAAATTTTCATGATCTGGAAAAACTATTATCGCGCAGTGTAAATTAGCGCGAAAATATCAAAACAGGAATATGAATATGTATAGAATTAAATACATAAACACAACTAGCGAAATCCGAAGTGGCAACAAAACCTTAATTTGAAATAAAAACGGATAAAACTATGACAAAATATGAACGAATGTAAGATTGACACGGAGAACATCGGGAAAGTAAAGGAGAATAAGACCAGGTGTTCCGGATGATAAAGCGTGTCTGCTTCATCGATGACACTCGCCATGCAAATCCAACAATTATCTTTTTTTCTGCTTGTTCGCCTAGATTGACACTTTTGATTAATATGTCCGAAACCTATAGTAAATGAAGTCCTTTTGATTTAATGTTAAAAATAGAGTAGAGTTATTACTTTTTAGAATCAATTTTATAGTCCAATATTGTTCTCTATCACAATCATTATCACTAACATTTACGGCCCTGTAGCCTATGGGAAAGAAGAACCCGATGTATACCACACCACTACATGATAACGTTGAGGTGACTAAAGTAGGAGTCCTGTAGATTCGGGGTTTTTCTTCTGTATCTATTACTTAGAGACATCAGAGAAACCACCATTGACCTTCTACCCCTATTGCAACACTTATGATTGTCAGATGATTTTGCCATTTTGATAATTCAACTTTCACTGATTGTTTATTTAAGATTGAATGGCAAAATATACACATGAATGTAAAGTTATATTTCCAAAAAAGCACATGTTAATGTAAATTTAATAAATCTTTCTCAAAACGTATTGTAATAATCTAACACATACAATCTTTTAAGGATAAACAAGTTATTCGACTGGTAATGCCTAATTTCTGCTGTGTATATACAATGTACGATAACATGGATGAACATTGAAATGACAACATATAAAGGAATATTTGATTCACATCCATGTGTAGTGAAAAATCATATCAGTTGATGAATCATTACACCACGTGATGAATTGTTTCATCAGGATGAATATTTATATCAGGTGATGAATAATTTTATCAGGTGATGAATAAGTATATAATGTGATGAATAATTTCATCAGATAATGAATAACTTCATCAATTGGTTAGTAAGTTCATCAGGTAATGAATAACTACATCAAGTGATGAATAATTACATCATATGTTGAAACATTTCACAAACTGATGAATAACTTGACCAAGTGACATTAGAAATAAGTAATAGCCTTTTCACTTGCTCAGTTGCATTCATTTCAGGTAGAAGATTTATATTAAATGATGAAAATATATACATATGCTGATAAATTAATGAAACTATTTCTTTTAAGACATTGATTTTTTTAAACGAGTAATGTTAAATGTAAGGACAATGCAAGTTGAACACGAAAATTCCAATTGTTATATAATCTTTGAGCGATGCAAGTCTTTATGGGGAATAAAAGAGGCAACCCACGATCACAAACGGCTGGTGACCTTCTACCCTGTAAAACAAAGTCGCGGTGTTCCATTGTACTTACATGTGGTGAACACACACATTTTTAAGAATTAAATGCAAATACTTCTTCAGTGTCTCGCCATGTTCTTACAACCCACTTACTGGCTTAACAGTGCTAACTCACTTTCCACTAGCTAGCTACACTAGCCCGTATGTTGGGGGAAAGGATTTTTCCAATTGTTTTTTATCCTTATTTTGAAATCGACGTTGAAGAACTAATGTCCAGTTTGACTACTGTACATATTTCAGTCTTTCACGTTAAAATGCAGATCATCAAATGCGTTGCATACCAATACAAAGTAACACTGGATTACCACGCTATATGAAGTCATTGTATCTATACAGGTCAGATTGTAGTATCAAATGCATTCCTAGAATATAGTCTGTGAAAGGAACTGAAGTAAATATAAATTCACACACTCTGTCCCCGATCTACTTGACAGTATCAATATCGAGTTGTATTTCCAATGTGTTTATGTTTATTCCAGTAGCTAAATCATGAATTCCATGTAAATTGTAGCCAGGTCAAGAGGTCAAAATATATTTATATTGCTTGAGAGAGTTGCATCCCATAATACTCACTGCCTCGGTTACGACACAATCACACAAATAACAATGACAAAAACAGCCCAAAATGTTGCTTGATATTTTAAAGCTCCGTTTGATTTAGGTATGGCCTCAAATTTGGCAAACACTGGGTAATGCTTGTCAACCGACAGCAAATCCTCAATTCTGTTTGAGGTGACTTTAGGGGCTGAGTCTGAGCATCGCACGAGAGGCTGCTGGAAGGAGGTCGGTCTTAACTCCTTATTCTTATGTGGGACATTGTTGACAGTCCACTGCCCAACGTAGAGAAGAGTTTGTCGTTCGGATGTAACCATTCGTAGTATCTCGAATTCTACGTTCGGTAATATGATTCCAAGGACGTCACATCCGCCCGTGCTAGTCACATCCTGTTGTTCGTTTATTTTCCAAGCGTTACGTACACCACAATGTCCGTCATACATTCGTAACGTATTCACCATCTGTTTATTCTTGGGCGTGATTTTCAACCTGATAAGTCTGAAGTTGAACTCTTTTGACCTCGAAATGACCTTCGACACTTTCCCCCTTGTGTACGTCCCTTTCACAGACAGAGAGAAGCTCCCTTTGCGACATAACGGATCTTCAAAGAAATCATATTGACCCTGCCACGATTTCCCGTCCGGAAGAAACGACAGTTTTCTGGTTAAAAATTGTCCGTATTGTCTTGTTTCGCACCCGGAGCTTACCCAATCCCCTTGTAAATGGAACTTCGTGGGTTTAGGTCGATCTATTTTTGGTGGGTAATAATCGTTAGAGTTAGCGATTCCATTGCAAATCTGGCAGGTCTTTGTCTGAGGAAACAAAACAAAAATGGTTTCAGATTCAGATGTGTATTCAAATATATAAAATATAAGAAACAATGAAAACAATTGGAAAACAAACGATAAAACTAGTCTGGATATTTTTAATATCCAATACGAAAAAGAATACAATATAAAAATCTCATTTTTTTTCCCGAAAAAGTAATTATCTTTTCATTTCTCAACCACCTGAAAAAATGTTGGCTTGATCAAAAATATATAATAATTAAGTAAAGCAACTTTTACTTTTCAATTATCAGTCAATTATCAATTTAATGTCTGTCATTTAGTTATTGTTTGTTTGCTGTCATTTCAGTTAACATGTATTGTTGACCTTCTATTGGTTCTGATGACCTTTTCTGTGTTGATGGGCCATTAATAATATAACGATGAAAATAATGTAATACTCAAACACGAAAAATGAGAATAAATTCAACATTTCCTTAGAAAAGTGCATAATATGGATAAAATGATAACTTCTAAATGATCACTTTTGAGGCCAACTTCTAATCCCAATGAAGGCACCTGAAGTTTCAATGACGAAGTCATATCGAATTTACGTATTGTGACATCACTGAAATTGATATACATCACAATATAATTTAATACATACGTGCAAAAATATTGCATATGCATATAAACTACATAACAGTAATTTTTGTGAAGGATTGACGTATCGGTTTTATATTTCCTATTTTGTAGGAATTTAAACAAGCGGTGATTTTGAAGTGACATATATGAAATTCAGAGTAAACAAATAAATAAGTAATTAATTATTTAATAAGATGATGTTTATAATGAAATTTGAAATTGATGTCCACGCTAACTATGTCTAGCAGTCTATGATAGATAGCGATTGCCGCCAGAGGTCGTGGCAGTCTTTCCTTCTACAATATTCGATCATTCTGTGTTCCACATGTGGCACGCCAAACACAATTACGATGGATTGCTCGAGTCGTCGGTGACTAATTGTTACCGATAGGTGGCGCCTCAAGCAAATAATTGTTACCGACAGGTGTCGCTTCAAGCATCTAGCGGTCTTTTCAGTAGACAGTCTAATCTTACGACCTTAAGATAGGACACATCAATATATACGGATGTGTATTGCCACTAATTAATTTTCTCACATTAATAGAGCCAGGTGCTACGTGGTCAAGATATGTCTAGCTGTAATCTTATCATTGTTCATAATTCAATACAAATACTCCTAGGCTACGCTATGGTCAGTTATTACGGGAAGATAAAGGTGACCTCTGCAAAAGTACGTAGACACATAGCAATTGGTTGTTGGTTCTCGTAAAATACTGTCCTCTCTAACGATACTGTTTTAATTTAAGTTCTACCAAACTTAGGTATGACTGTATCCATATTGATCATATTGATCAGAAATATATAGTGTTAAGTGGTATACCGCGTTTTTTGTAAATGTAAGTTTAGTCGTTGATTGATAAGAAATGTCCTCTACCTTGAGAGTACATTGAACAGAAAAATCTCCAACCCGAGGGTTGGCGATATCTCCATTACACCCTCAAAGTAGTGTAATGGTTGTTTTCTCTTATAATTCCAACTCTATGTTTAAAAACAACAGCTTTCTGCATTTGCTGTCAGTTTTTTTATCTTAATTTGGACATGACCTCTCCCGTCGAAGGCTGATTGTGACGTCATACTTTATTGCTCCCGTGACGTCATAGTGTTGTTTCTTTTTACACGCTGTCTTTCATACTCTATGGAGTGACAGCGACATCATATTCTAGGGGATAACAATAGAATTCTGAACAGGTAAAAAAGGGAGATGATTCTTCGAATGGTTAGAAATAATGAGAGCATACATGTACATGAATACTGTCTGAAGATGTGAGGTATCATTGGGCCTACATGGACGTGACTAACTGACCACAGCGCATCAGAGAGCTGACGTTGATAAACAAGCCCGTGTACATATGTGTCAGTGTATATTATATGCTGGTGTATACCTACATGTATCAAGTTATACTTACACAGGTGGTATGACCCCCAACATTGTTGTTTACTTTCCTTTGATGGAGGGAGGTACGAACAACATCATTCGGAGTAATTAGCTTAACGAACTCTTTGAGGTTGATACCTTCAGGAGAACGTGATATGTCTATATTTTCCTGGTGATATTCTTGTAGTCTTGTTATATTTCCTTCATCGTTTCTAATTATTTATTTTTGAAATCGTTTTTTTACCGTTTTTTTTTTTTTGTTCGTTCGGAATTGTATTTTATTCAATATAAACGATTGCAATAATGTTCAAACAAATTGCTTGAAGGACGATTTCGTTATATATAACAGTACTTCCGTTGACTAGGTGGCTCAGTTGGTTAGAGCGACAGTAGAACGATCTGAGGTCCTGGGTCCATACACACTCAGAACACTGTTGTGGAATACATTTTGTTTATTTTGTTTTTACTAGATGTACCGTAAGGTATGGTTTTCTTTCCAAAAAATATTTATCAAAGTTATAGTCGCAACGGAAAAACAGTATCCAATGCGTAGTTTTACTTTTTGGCAGCGATACAGGGATCGTCATGAGTTAAACTCAGAACGTCTTAGATATGAAAGTAAGGTCTATAGATGTTGATATAGAAGTAGTGTCTAGAAATTTGACCAAACAAAATGGGACCTTTGTGATATGATACAAATTTAAAAAAAACTTTAAGTTATAACACGATTTAATCGATAACCGAATGGAATTTGGTGATTAAGTCATTTCATCATGAACGTTTCTGAGCTGGTTGTCGCGGCTCAAATTCGTAAAAACATCATTCAAACCGGGAAAGTCTAACAGTTCGTAATAGTTAAACCAATCACATGTAAAAGTTATCCGGACTCGATACTTAACGTGAGCAGGTGATGATACAGTGTATCGCTTATACAATCGCCAGATGTGAGTCCACACACTGATCCGGCGCGTTGGAGGGTTATGTATACAGGAAAGCAATGCCACGTGGTAGTCCATGAATGAACACGAAACAGCACGTGTACAACTGAGATAACCTAAGCCGGTAACAAGAACAGCTATAAATATAGCGCAGTATAACATGAGGAGATATTGGATGTTTTCGTTAAAAAGATATGCGGAATAATCACCTATTCCGGCAAAAAGTGACTTTAAAGAAAACAAGAAAACACCGAAATGTTAACAAAACCTTAATTCGGTCTCAGTTATCGATTCATCTAGTTGTAACTATAAACAAATGAAGATTACAGGTACAAGGGTACCCTAGACCGCGTGTGTTTAGAAGGATGAATGCCTTCTGTGTCTAGGTAAAATCCAGGTAATGACACGTTCTTAAAAAGAGATCCTGGGCAAAAATAATGACACCACAACGAACACTGACGAGAATAACAGAAACAGTCGATAAACACATCGCACAAGAAAATAATATATTTCCCAATTTGATCAAGATCGAGGCCATTTAGATCGCTAATGGTCCTCATCAACATGCTTCTCTCAAAGCCTTGTTTTGCGAGATGAAAACATGTTTTGTCTTCCTTATAGGGAACGATTCTGACGTTAATTTTATTATTAGATTTTAGTACATTTTAAACTAATGTATATACTATAAAGTCTTACCAAGAGGCCACGGCGTTTTTTACCTTCAACGTATTACTAATGGAATGCAGACGATAGATCATTATAGGATTAGAGTAACTGTAAGTTTCTAGAATTGGAGCTATGTTTTAAGTAAGGTGTATTTAGTTTTATAAGCATAACTTGTATCAGTTAATTAAATGTATCTTCTTGGACAAGTTTATAAAATATAACTCAATGGATCTTATAACAATAATCATGGGGGAAAATGCTTTGTCATAATATCCTTGCATACTTAGATGGAAAAAAACCAGAAAAGAGGTGGACCGGTGACATCACCTTGGCGTACACCAATAAATGTGTCAATAGGCCGCGGCGGCCATGTTTGATGATGAAACTCGTTACGCACATCTACATATGCCTACCAATGAAAAGGTAAAGAAGAAGAGTAATAATAATAAGAAACACAGCAAAATCAATTCGTTTAGGGGACTTACTTGTGTGTTTGTTAACCCTTACCTTTGAGTTCCTTAGTCCCGTCTGATAGCTTGAAGGCCTATACGTATGACGTTGTCTTCTCTCCGTATGAATATCGCCTAACAATAAGTTCACCTCTTCAAAACTTTTTGAATAACGAGAAGGATAAGTGTTGATTTTATTTTTATCCACTCTTCCACTCTGACGGTGAACTTCTACTCTCAGAAGTTGGAGTTCATGAAATGTAAGATTGAACAGTTGTGTACAATCATAATCAATATTTCTGTGTTTATGAAGTCTATATTTCTTGTACGGTGGGAAATTCATTATTTGATAACTCCGATAGGGCTTCCACGTGTGACCTTTCACCCCTTGACATTGTTCTCGCACTTTAAACCAAAACTCTTTCGCGATGCGTTCCTGAAACGGAATTATCGATACGTTGTGTAGTCTATATTTAGCTTCCATGCCCCCTGGTACGATCCAAGATGGCCGAAGCAGTTTGATGGTGCCATGGGCTTTGACACCGTAGAGGGGTTCCGCACAGTCTGGACCGGAATAGTAATATTGGTGAAGTTGGAACTTGCCTCGTTTAAAGCGATACTTCCTCAATAGAAATTCGGGACCCGGACGTATTTCACATCTGAAAATAAACAAAAAAATAAATAAATAAAATGATAATTGAAATCATTATATAAAGCTGTGATTGTGTATGCAAAATATGAAATGTAATTTACTTTTGACTAATTCCTCACGTATGTATATCTCGGTAAAGGAAACTTACGAAAATACCAGCCCTTAAACTGGATGCCATAAAATCAGAGGTGTTATAAATATAAAGTGTATTTATATCACAACAAATTTCAACTTTTGATGATCGATCATCTTGGCCCGGATCGCAGCGCTTCGAGGGTATTAATGTGAGAGGAAACCGGAGTACCCGGAAGAAAATCCCACATGGTCGGGGGTATATCTCCAATACCTTTTTACGTCCGAACGGGGAGTGGAACCCCGGCCGCCTTGGTGAGATGCAGGCGCGCAATCCATTGCGCCAACCGACCACCTTAGATGTGTTCCGAAGAGATAAGAGTTGTGTATTGCACGTGTTAGTTTGGCTGGTCGAACGTCTTTACGTGACTACTACGTGACTTAACAACGGCGTCCATAGTTGATAAGGACACTCAATGTTTATAGAACAGAGAATGTCATAACATGCCAATGAAAACATACCTTCCCAAGAAGCCGAAGTGTTCACACATCGGGTAATGACCAGTGAAGTTTACGGAAAGTAAATGTGACAGCGAAAAGAAAAGGAAGATATAGATATATCGAGTGTTGCGTTGAGTCCTGCGAATCAACTCTGTTCTCTTTTATGTTCTCAAATAAAGGCCAACAAAAATATTGGGTTCTACAGAGGCGCACGAGTAGAAATAGAGTATAAAGTCACAGTTGGAATAAAAAAAAGGATAATGATATTCAACAGGAAACACAGGAGCATATTGCGCAGGGGTCATAGGAGGACCGGAGGGGGGGGGGGGGGGGGGGGGGCCTGGGCG
>JAUMHH010133740.1:0-10407 GCA_032359455.1 Chlamys rubida
GTTACTATGGAATGCTTACAATTTACCTTAGCTAACAGACATTTTACGAAAGTGTTAATATGGAACACTTACAATGTACCTTAGCTAACAGACATTCTACGAAAGTGTTACTATGGAATGCTTACAATTTACCTTAGCTAACAGACATTTTACGAAAGTGTTAATATGGAACACTTACAATGTGCCTTGGATAACAGACTATCAAACGCTTACAATGTGTTTTTGATAACGGATTGTTAAGATTTTGGCCTTAACGATTAACGGTGATGAAGTGTTTCTAGTGTATTTCACAAAATGTTAATTTCAATATCATATTATTAACGTCGAAGTTAAATGCCTCTTCACGAAAGTGTCTCGTGTTTATTATTAGACACCATTAGTCACCAGTCATTAGTGAAATGTGAGAGATTAAAACGTCAATTTTCAAGGTCATACTCAACTTCAGACGTTAACACTCAAGGTCAACCGCAACCCTAGAACGTTACATTGCTTAAACAACGGCGCGTATTCGCTGTGATATAGTAACGCGTTATGCCAAGTTGAAACACGTCATTTTGGGTCGGCATACAGTAGTGTTGGACTGGGCGGCTATATAATGATGATGAATGTTTCAATGGTAACAGTTCTCTTATCGATTTGTATTTTCAGTAACATTTAACGTTGAAGGAAACGTCCTCCTTCACATCAACGCTATCAACATCTTACACTCAGAAGTGATTTCTTGTTTACACTAAGGAGAACGAACGAATTACAAAATTAATGTTCATGTCACAAAGTTGAACGAATATAGGAATAGTATTATCTAATTGACCAATTATTTAGCAGAAATCTGTTTAAACGGGATTTAAAACATTCAAAATATTTGAACAAGGCATTCCTTTATCGGATGTGTTTTAAATCATATACAGCTGTTTATTTATAGCCCGTTTTTGTTTTGCACTAGAGTAGCTGTCTTTAAAAGAAGCCTTATGTACTGCTTATGAACCTTAATAAATAATGCAGAAGAATGAAAACCAGTTTTACGTAAATGATAAAAGCACATGACGCATCATTAAGATAAAAACTGTACACTCATAATTACCCGAAAAGACAAGAAACTGAGGAAATATCATGAGAAAATGAAATCCAATTTTAGCATTCATTTGTCGCAATTTGAGAGTATGGGCTCTTGGGCTGAGAACATTACTGGTAGTCACCGAAGGTTTGGCATTATCACAATGGTCGATTCTGTAATTCTGTAAATCTACATCTTTTTCAATAAATTATATAACTACGACATTTTATGTTCGTGTATATCAATTATACATAAATATACAGTAGATCCCTGCCAGCACGACCATTTAATGTTGCTGTAATATGTTGTTGTTTTTTTGTAAGTCATCATTGATAATGTATTCCGTGTATAAGTAAGTCATATATCACCTCTCTATGAGTAGGAAGACAAACAGAACCAATGATACCACAGAAATGAAGTCATTCAATCGTCTAACGATGGATGAAAAGGACATTTGATAAGCATACATGATAAAAACGTGACAATTTGCTATAATATAAAAGATAAATACAATCAAGATAAATGAAGAGAGTGCAAATTAAACATTACATAATGCTCACCTTGAACGTTAAGATCCGGACAGAAAATGTCAATTACCATCTTAATCCATTACGTGTTACTGACATTCTGGCTTGCCCTTGGTCTGTAGATGATTGTGTCACAAGTAGAATCTTTAGCTAATTACCGCCAACAAAACATCACAAACATAACAAGAACGTGTGCTATTCCACCTAACACTAAGTCCGTGTTTGTATCTGTTGAACAATATTCCGTTCATCGTCTATAAGCTCGGAAGTAAAAAGGAGACATTTATTCCTGGCATTTTGAGTATCACAAAACAAAGGTCATATGGTCTCATCGCCCTTCAGTCACATACTGATTAAACCATGTTACGGATGCTGCCTTGCGTATTTCTTAAAGAACACATGCTTTAAGTTAGTCCAAGTAGTCCAGATCATGTTGTTAATAGGTTAATGAGTTCTCCATTTGTTTCATTGATTTGTTTTTTCTTTCCTTTTTAAGTATCAATACCTTTTCTTAACGAAACAAACCCAACCTTCACTCAAAACAGTTACTGATGTTGTCATGTATTCGAGTATCGTCTATTTACCGTCTCATGTCCAGTTCCGCCCGTATATCTCCCTCTCTCAACAAATACAAACATATGTGACACAATTTGTCGGAGATACTCTCAGTTCTCCTCAGCTGACGTTTCTCCAGTAAACATTGCTGGCTTATAGAAGTGATTTGAGTGATGTTCGCTGGCCTATCTATCTATATAGGCCTATTACGGCTCACAAACTGTTGGCTTATTCCTGTCGTGATCGATAGCGCTGTGTTTATATACTGTGGCCTTCCTGCGAACCATCTCCGTGTGTAACCCACAGGCCGGCCCGGCCAATCGTTGCCAGCATTTCGCCAAGTTCATGGAAACGGCAAACATCGAAATTCCTGTCAAATTACAAATCTTATCATATCATCCTAGAGGAGCTTTGGTGTATAAATGCGACGAAATATAAACCTAACTCGGCAGCCCGTGGAATGTTAACATAGACGGTCAATGTCTTGGTTTATACTACTCATTTTCACGCTAAATATAGTGTTTTGTCATATACATTATTGTTTAAGGCTTGTGCAGTTTTAAGTTGTATACATGGACACATTGAAAGCAGGGCATTTATTAAGTTGATCAATAAACGAATATCTGTAAAAATATTTTTAACGAAAATCCGTAACGGATGTCATCTTGAAAGAGATAAAAAAAAAAGTAAATATTACTATAATGAAAAAAACAAATCGTAAACATTAATATTATACAAGTAATAGCTTAACTGCTGTTATATACTGTGAATGTGACGTCAGTTAACATATCTGTACATTACGTTTGGGTCACTGGGAATATCGTGCCGTTTCGACGGTTTCCCCCTGAATATCACATATATTTCAAACGTGTGTCAGATATTTCTCATATGTTCACTCGTGCTGTTAAGACTGGTCTATGTATGTCATACCATTTGAAATGTCAGAGTAGAAAATACAATTTGTATTCAGTCATCAGACAGTTATTACTAATGAATACGTTGTATAGTTTTTATGCGAAAATATGTCCAGTTTCTTAATAAAGGTGACTGTTATATTTGCACTTTATTGACAATGCTCTCGAACAGTGCAATGTTGTGAATTTGTCAAAATACACTACAACACCTGCAATACCCAATAACGTACTGTAATTGGAACCGTTCTGACAGTAATTGTTTTCAATTTGGATCTCCGGTGTGATAACAGCGGGTTTTATTATGTGGATGAACATTAATAGACACTCTTGTAATGGCACCAGTCGTAACACATACATGTACAGTGTACCTACCACTCGGAAATATCACTTCTTTCCCGACTTATGTAATAACTCTTGTACATCTTCCTAAGTATGGGTGATCCGTGTGGCATTTCATAGAGGAAAGATGCTGTATGAAAGCAATAAAGCTTATATCAACAAAATAAACAGAAATGCATTTAGATCGTGAAAGAAAAGAATAATTTCTTTACATGTAACTCAAAAAACTTATATTGAGTCTTAAACGATCACGTTCTCCGGATACAAAATTGCAATTGAAGTACTCTGGTTAAATTTGACACAACGTCTAGATGTTATATATGAGTTGGTAGTAACATTGACATGGGGAGGAAATGTCTATCATCTCTTTGTTGTTTACAGTGGCATACACCGTCTGTTTCAACAGTAGTTACATGTAAGACTAATTTAAATTTGCGACGTTTTGGCCCTTAGCATCATAGACGAGTCCTTGAAGCACGATGAAGCAGCTTTATGGTGCAGTTGTATGCAGTTTTGGCATGCTGTATATATTACCAAATTTTAAAAGTGCAGTCCGATGTGTGTGTCTTTGGTCAATCTTTCAAGATCCAAGTTAGTATACTCTGTTAGTGGATTTTCCGTCCCCGAGGTTTGCCGTAACCATGGTAACGACAGTTATCTATTTTAAGCAGTTGCATGGTCCTTTATATAATCGCTTTATTCATTATAACTAATTTGAAATTAACCAGTCCTCCTGTAATTTTTAATATTAATATAGTCTAGGAGTTTTACATGTACACACACACCTCCCCTCCTATTTCACAAGTAATAAGACAAGTTTGGATGTCTACCTGTCCGGTCCCTATCATCACCGATGAGCCCATAAAGGGGGAAAACGCAGCAAAATGGTGAAGTAGAATCGATTTTCGGAATACTGAATCTATTACAAAATTTTAAAAGTACAGTCCCATGTGTGTGTCTTACGTTCCAATGCTCTCTTTTTAACTAAAATAAGATAAACATACTGTTGAAAGAATGATTCAATTACTAGAACCAAGTACAGAAAAAAAACACATATTGGGCCTCTATAAAGGCGGAACCAGCTGCTCCGGAAGCGATAGTGTGTTCTGCACCACAAATGTTACCCACTTATGATGTGCTCTGTCAAATACAGGTAAAAATGTAAACCAAGAATAATCCAAAAACTGTGTATCGATATCAAATAATTATAGGAACTGGAGTCCAACAGCTGGTACATGTATGGGATGGTGACCTTAGTTAGATTAGCTTATTGATCATTAGGGCGCATTTATCAATGAAAATGACTTAGTACTGGATTAGTAAATCCATAACTTCTGTTATTGTGATTTTAATGAGAAAACCAGTAGTAGTGTCACCTAACGACAGGAGTATGTGGTGTCTTTTTGTATGACGAATGCACGTGCTTTGTATTAGTATTTCTTAAAACATATATAGGCAGGGAAATAGCAACAACAGTGCGGACACTGTCCTTTTCGTGAAATATATATAATTTTCAAAGGTATACTATTAAATGAAAATATATTTTATTGAAAAATTGTAAAAATAAATCGGTTTCTGACCATGCAATAAAGATTCTTAAGCCCTACATAAATGTACTCAATAGTAAAGGACAGACATCAAGTAACGGAAGTTCACTTACTGAAATATCAATTAAGCTAACAAAATACAAAAATACATCTACGCTCCATATACGAGACCAGCGTCTGTACTAACCAGACAACGGGGTTTCGATCAGGGCTGACACCAGACTGGAACCCCAATCGCACCCATCCCAAGTACGGGTCTCGGGACATAACAGTAAGTAAATGCTGAGGTGGATCAATGTGGTCCACGGCGGCAGGTCGCCACTTAGACCCTTAATATAAGGAATGACAACAACAGCAATTGCGCGTTCTTATGGCTGGCGCCAGCTCTCTTTAATACTACGTATTTGATGCGTCCACGTCGCTTCATGGCGCAGTACCGCGTTTATAAATCTTAGCGTTACACTTCAGTGATCTTTACATGGTCTTTTTACCTAGAAACCTTCCATTTTCTCACTTTTCGTTGTTACATTTAGATTTATTTGATTCTATCCAAAAACATAAAGCTATATCAGCATGAATATTTAACATGAACAAGAAACGGAACATTAGGATCGATACCCCCTCCACCATGCATCCCCATCCTTTCCCCTTGTAGTGTAATGTTTTGCATTCTACACATATGAATGGTGTTCTGTGCTAGTGAAACTTTATTGCAGTAATTCCGTTACAATTTGCATTGTTATAGTTGATTTTCTGATGTTTAAAGTAAACCTGTCTGACAAGCAATGATTTACTCTATAATTGTATTACTGTAGAATATGTTTTTATTTCACTGCGTAATATGGAGGAGCATTAGGGCCACGTAGAAAAAAAGGAAATTATGTTTTTTCGTGTTAATAATCGAAATTTCGAATTTCAAGAAAATTACTCGAAATTTCGAATTATAAATGCGAAATGTCGACTCAATAATTCAAAATTGAGACTTAATAACTTGAAATAAGTAAGTCGAAATGACGAGATAGTAAGTCGAAATTTAGAGTTAATTAATTGGAATTTCGAGCTATTATCTCGCAATTTGGAGTTATTATTTTGAAATTTCGAGTTATTAGGTCGAAATTTCGAGATATTAACATGAAATTAACCTTCTTGCTACCTGACCCTGATGCTCTTCCGTATCGTGAAGTTGTGCTTTGTATTAAATACAGCATCACGAATTTTATCGATGAACTAAACACAAAGCTTCTTCAGCGATATGGTTGTAGTTAAACACAAAAAATACCAAAATTGCTAAGGACATGTATGGTTTTGTTGATATAAAAACCCGTCTCATTTGCTATGCTTTAAAGTTGCGATGTGACACAATGCATGGGATATTTTTGTAAATGAGTTGAAAATAATCCACGTAACTAATATGGAACTTTCATTCTAAAATACATTATTCACAACAGGTCAATACATGATGATTCGACGATTGCACGGTAAAATATTGTCCGTTCATGCTGTTTCATTAATATTCCAATTCTGTATCCTAGGTGGCTAAATAAGAATAGGATTGGTGTCTTTAATGCTGTTTTTGACCCTCTTGATTTCCAGATTTCCATTTCTAAATAAGTACAACAACGTTTTGTAGTGTTAAGTATAAAACGGCTATTGCAAACGCAGAATTTATAGTGGGTTTAATTTTTCCAGGGTTCTTAATTGGATACGGATATGCGTCTTTAAAAACGTATTTATATCAAATTTATATGGAAACGAGATAAACAAAGAAAACAATAACCCTCACTGTCAATTGTTAACCCGTAAATATAAGAATAAAGTATCTGCAAGTACATTTTATTGTCCATTTATAGACAAATGTATCATAGCTGTTGACAACACCTGAGTCTACAGGTCCATTTTGTGCGACCTTTACATATGTTTCATCTAAATATATAACAATTGATTCGGTACCGCAGCTGCACTGTGTCGCCCTTGATGGGTTTAAGTGGATTAATGCCACAACTGGTGGACAATTTCAATATATCGCCACGACGAGGGATCCTTATTTCTCCAATGAAATAATGTTACTCAATGAATATTTTATATTCATCGCATTAACCGCAAGGAAAATGATGGCTTCATATCCGAAATGCGAGTATGGGCGTTTTAAACAGTAAGTTTATTAGTCAAAATGAACAACTGAAAAATACCAAAACAAAAGGTCAAAACAACGTACATAATAGAGCTGTTCATGATCTAGCTGAGTACTTTGAAAACAGGACTTAAGCTATCTTTCTGAAATGAATATGTTTACATATTCTTATATAGATGAAAAATGGTGTCAACTACTGCTTAACTAAGCATCATGCACATATAGCATTTTAGCATTTTTATAACTAGGTCCAAGAGATATATGATTCTTAAAACCAAAAATCGTTTAGTTGCGTTTTTCTATGTTCATCAACAAATTTCATTAAAAAAAAAGTTATAAAAAGGAGTGATCAATAGTTATATCCAGATGAAACAAATTTTACTGCAAGTAAACGCTGCATGATATTGCTGTCTAAAAAGGAGAAATATATAGTAGTGATTCCAAAAACACCGGACCAAACAAACCAAGAAAATGGGAAACATCCGATTGAGTAACACCAATGACCCCGGGACAGGCCCGACTGGGACTAGCGATAAAAGTTAGGGTTTAAGTCATATCCTATGTGCGAATTCTGCTGTGTTAATGCCCGAACAATATTATCATGAAGAACGTTCTACAGGATGATGAACATCTTGGATAGCTAACAATATAATTTATTGGTGTTGATGTGTATTAGAGATAGGTTTTTTGTCTTATTTGCCTAGCTAAACGTAAATTGGGTCTTTTAATTTTATGTCATTTTGAAGGTGTCCGTTTCTGTCATTAGAGAAATTAATAAAATTGACCATTTATTAAATAATGAAGTTTGTGGAAAATAATACACGACTTGACTTGATGAAATAACAGCCAATATAGACAGAATACTACCTTTGCGTGAACACAAAAACACTGCGTCAACAAACAAATACCAGATTGGAGCTAAACGTCGACGACTACAGACAAAAATATGAACCTCTGCCTCTCTACACAACGTGCAGGACTCACAGTCACAGTGCATCAGACATCGTGTTAAATGATAATAAACACTAACATGTTATAGTTTGAAATCCGGATGACGACCAAAACATTTTTGTAACTTATGGCGTCGGTTCTCCGATGGAAAAACCTGCGTAAGTTGTTAAACAGGAAAGGGATGCGTTTTCCAAGGCAATGCTGTAGAGTAGTGTACATTGTATGAATTGTATCGTATAAACACAATCTGTATGATTAGCTCATTCGTATATATTGACGAAACAAAAGTTAGAGACAGCACGCAAATACTAACGTAAGTAGTTCGTATTTACAAACCAATTAAGACACTGTTTGTTCTTTAAACATTTAACATTTGTTCTTTTGTTAAACTAGAAGAAAGGCACAGATGGAAACAAAAGTTCACTGAAGCTATACTAGTTTACAGAAATAATAATTATGTTCGGTACATACTGACAATAAATCAATACATTTTAAATGTTCTGGATCATTCATTTCAAAGTAAATTGATTAAAATTTATTTTATGTTATCTTTTTTTTTTTTTTAAATCGTTTTGTCACTCTTGTTGAAAAAAAATCATCCTGGCAATTTCCATAATGTACATCAAGTTGATTTGATTATCTAATGATGTTTTATTCAAGTCACGATCTTAAGGTGACATGCTGTTAAAATATTCCAATCCATCACTACACCTGAAGGAATCGGTTTTATTTGTTTTGCTCAGTCTTTAACCTCCCAACCATACAACATTGAGAGGATTAATATGATTGTGTTCTATACCGTAACATCCTTACTTGTTTACCGTAGGCAAAATTCAGCTTTAAAGCAAACACATATCGAACTGCAAACCAGACCTTCCCATTTCCTCGGGCGAATATTTATACAGTCGTTATTTCGCGGAAAATATTGTAATAGAAGTGTATCTAATCCAATTTGCTTTTCGGGCCTACGCACAGTGGATTTTCTGCTTTAAAACTTACCAGTTTATTGAATTTCAGTGAAACTAAATAAGAATCTATACATTTTTCTGGTTTGTCGATTTTGGGATATATCAATTTAAAAGAAGACTGGCATCCTGCCAAGTGGAATTGAATATATTCAGCGTGTAAGAACTTGAGGCATATGCCATTGTTAAACGTACTCTGAGCAAGAATGTGGATCTGGTAATATAGTTAAGAAAAATTCATGGCAAATGGTAACCTCGTTTTAAAAACAAAACCAGGTCACAGGTGTTGCAGGAATGATCTGAACGAAAATTTATTTCTTACTTTAAAAGAATTCAAATGATTAATGCAAGCTGCAAATGTCTAGCAAAATAAGAATATTTTTGAAACCCATTTCTCCCCTGTACTACATGTACGTAGGGAAACGTGGCCCATCATGGTAATAATTTGTTCACGATGATAGGAAATAACTAGTCCGTGTATCACTAAATTAGAGACTTGAAAACAATTATACTGTCTGCATATTATTGTAGTTCAGTGTGAGTGTAATACATATGTAGATAGTATGTGCGTATTTATGTTTACAAGGCGAGTTTTATGATTGTTTCGATCGTTTTAGTGTATGAGGGTTCGAGAGGTGGATTTAGCGGAGACGCATAACAAGCTATATTATTTTCTGTCAAACTTCTTAATTGGTTTTTTCCCATGCGATACTCTAGAGCAATATGCGTATAATAAACAGACGCAGTCAGTACCACAGTTAAATTTGTATTCTTCCTGATTAAGGTTTACTGGTATACATGTACTATAAGGTATATTTTGCTATGTCAAAAAAAAAACTCTTTGTATTTTTCTTTTTACAATAAGCTGACAAATCAAAAAAAATAAATTTACTGTGAACATTTAACAAAAACAATTGCTTGTGATTCTTATTCTGACATTATGTATGAAATGATTAGTGCAGTGTCGCCTGATGTGACAAAGGTAATAAGTCATATAATTTCAGTAACACTTTTGTCTTCTGTAGACACAATAAACTAGCTATATCTTGTTTTTTTTGCTTATAACCTGTTATACTGAAACTCACAGATGGGCGTTCTGTTACGTTGTATATTTTGCAGCGGATACACATGTAAAGTACGAAATCAAGATGTATGTCTGTACATAACTGTAATATATCACTATGTGTTCCGATCGCCTTTCATACGATAAGATTGCTAGAAGTTTAAAGCCCTATTTTGTTGACCAGTACTGGTTATTTGGGAGTCTAAGAGCCTCCGTGTATAGTTGATACACACAATGTATCTCTTGTTGACCAGTACTGGTTATTTGGGAGTCTAAGACCCTCAGTGTATAGTTGATACACACAATGTATCTCTTGTTGACCAGTACTGGTTATTTGGGAGTCTAAGACCCTCAGTGTATA
>JAUMHH010133740.1:10507-20717 GCA_032359455.1 Chlamys rubida
GTTGATACACACAATGTATCATGTAAAGATTCATGATTGCCCAATATCTCTACCAGAAGATGCCGATTGGTTATAATTAGGATTGTTCGACGGTCATGTGCTCTGGGTTGCCGGGTTAATGGTACTTACAGGTAAAGTTATTGCCAATGATAGAAGCTTATGATCATGATGTTAGAGGTTAGATATTTTTGATAGATTGGTAAAATACGAAACACTTGATCATGACTTCAATAGTCTTGCTTAACCTTGATATTAAAGTTTGTAGCAGGTGGTTCATACATAGAACTAGCTGTTTTAGGTTTGGTAAGTAAATGATATATTACTAATTTACCTCTGCGTATCAGTCAGCTGATTGGGTTCTCGCCTCGGCAATGGTCTTACATTGTCCTCGGTGGCAAAGCTATAGACATTGCGTAAGGTTTTTGCAAAAGTCCTATGATGTCAATTACAGGTGTCAAAGAGTTCACTTTTACCTCATAAATCATGAACGATGCAAGGATGGTACGTCTCACCATCATACACGGGGCACAACCAAGGTGTTCCAATGTTGTCTGCATATCGATTGTGTTTTAATTTTTTTGGGACCGGCTTAAAAGCTTTCATTGAATCTTGCTCAAGTCATGTTTTTCATATTTAATGACGTGGCAAATCTTCATGTACTTATAGAACGCAATGATCCCTCGTACAAAACATTTATCAGATTTTCCCCTGCAATGACATGTTCTGCAATTTTAATAGTACAACACTAATAATAAAAAAAATTCAAATAGGTTTCATCAAAATTCTATTAACTGATGTTGCACTTCAACTAAAGTACATGTTTTGCACTTGATTACATTCTACGTTTTGTTTATCAAATAATCATAAGGCTCGGAACACTTAGCGTTAGTTGAATGGAGGATAAATAATTTAAAACATGCCATTTCAAATTGCATGTGACTTATAATATCAGGATATATTGTAGATCAGCTATAATCGGAATTTATAATTTGATATCCAGATAGGTTTATAAGAGTACATTTAGTGGTTATCGTTTTGAATAACGCTGCCTCAATAACTGTGTAGATTTTATACAGTTTCCTATAAATATAAACGTTTGTTAGGTAAATTTACACCATTTTGAATAGTGAAAATGTTCCATGTACTGTGTGAAATAAACATATCTAGCTGTAAGTATTAAGATTCATATATCGTGAATTCCAAGGTCTATTGTATATGTACTTATCTACGATATTTTTAATATTTATATACATGTCTGTTTGTTATGAGCTGGAAACAACGAATGTCGTTGTCCTCACTTTAAATCTATAAAACAATTGGTAATTTTCCAGAGACTATGTTATCAGATAAGTGAGGTAGTTTCAGCCTTTGCGTGTGGTACACACACAAACCATTCGGTGCATGGGGAGCAATAGGATTGACAACTTTGTACTGTGTTAACGGTAGCGTTGTGTATTTCCAAGTTCATATTATTGACGGATGTATCGACTTCTTAATTACAATCGGCAGTTCAGATATTTTGTTCGTTTTGATTACTTCATATATCATAGTGACATTCTGACTCAGGGAAATACGAATACGCACAGACGATTTTCGTTCAATACGTTCTCTAGCACAGACATAGCGTGACGGTCGGATCTATTGCCATGGTTAATGACATTAGCAAGCACTGCTAATAACAAGTTAGGTTAATTAATCGGGCAATGTTACTTCAGGAGTGGTAACGAATTCGTCAAAGCCACTTCTGTCTTCTACTTTCATTCGTCACTCTAGCACGGTGTAAACCACACCAGCTAATGATAATGATAGAGTTAGGACACGTGTCCGGAAGTGTCTAAAGCATGCACCGGAAGTCGACGTTATTATGAGAATTATTCGGTAATGAACCAAACTACTGATATCGGCACACTTTCACATCAGACGTCATTTATGGACACGTGAGCCGACCTTTACTGTGATAAAGCCGAATTATCGCTATGATTGCCGCTGGTCGATGGTGCTAACACTACCAATACTCAACCAAGATAAGTTTAGAATGTTATCTATCATATTTCAAGCGTAACCTTTGA
The DNA here is from genome assembly GCA_032359455.1 of Chlamys rubida. NCBI lineage: Eukaryota > Metazoa > Mollusca > Bivalvia > Pectinida > Pectinidae > Chlamys > Chlamys rubida. Next base: position 12,577 of record JAUMHH010133740.1, read on the forward strand.
CCGGAGATAATAAGTTTAGTATGTCGTGTGCTTTGTCGTGTAAAGGTTTACGCCACAATATAATGCAATACATTCTAATATATCTGTTACAAGCAACAAAATATTGTATGCATTTATTAATCATAATGCTGTTTTGTGATCAGAAAGGGTAGCAAATGGTAATTCCCAATATGCAAATGACTACATGCTTCTGCCATTATTTGACATATTTGCTATAAGCGTATTTTCTATTATGACGAACGCTTCATTATCCTCTTTATGCATTACGATTTATTAGGACAGACGGTGAATCCTAGTTACAGTTAGAGACATGATTGGGGATTCGAGGCAATGAAATAGGATTAAATGTGTCTAGGACCTGACATTCGTACACGCACTGATTAGTTAGCCGTGAGGCTTTAATCTGATTTAGCATTACATCATCCGGGTGACATAATTATGGGATTACCAAGGTTGTTCCCGCTCAGGCTTAATATCTCATGTATTGATGGAAGTGTATCCAGAACTCTTTACGTAAAGAAAAGATAATATGCTTGTTCCCTACAATGACAATCCCTGGTTCAATGACGTTGTAAAAGGACTGACCTTTTTGTACCCAATGGCAAGATTGTAAGAGGTAATTTATATGGGATTCCCTTCATAATCTGGGTTTTCCTTCTGCGACAAAATTGCGTCCCAACCTATATCTTTGGGACATTTCCTATGCGTTCGACTCTAATTTGCACACTTTCGTAATGATGGTATCGTGTCAAGATTTTGATATTTAAGTAAAATGAGAATTAACGGTCTTCTTTTTGTGATCACATCATCAATGGACTAATAGAATCTTCCCCTACCTTGAGGTTGTGACAGAGAAATCTCCTACCTGAGAGGTGATTGTTTGGTTGTCTAACCCGAGGCTCTGCCGAGCGTTAGACAACCAACAAAAATCACCCCGAGGGTAGGAGATTTCTCTGTTACACCCTCAATGTAGGGGATGATTATTTTTCTCCCATCCTATTATTTCAATCACAACTCCACCGACAATAATCTGCCATTTTTGTTCGTCAATCACTTTAATGACGTCATAATTGAACACGTGCTAATCGGCACGAGGCTATCTCCCCCAAGGGGGTGACAAGCTGATCTCTCCTGGCTAAAACGGGAGACACACCTGTGAAGGGTGGGAGAAATTGTCTTCATTTGGTCATGGGGGTGTTATGGTGCAATATCAAATAAAATAGCTAAAAAATAATAAAAAATAAATAAATAAATAAACAAACAAACAGAATAAATATTAAATTTAGAATATATAATTGCAATATTATGCTGATATTGGAGTTTTCTTCTTTCCTGTCGTTGGTTAGTGGGCTATACCTAGCGCTGTAATAAAAACGTAAATAAATATCATAAACTTTAGATATTTCTTTGTGGTATATACTATAGTTAGCATATTTGTGTAAACTGAATAGATGTTAACACTATACATGTACCACTGTTAGAGAAACATGGTATCTATTCGTGTAATTTTTTTCATAGAGGTTTATCGAACATTCGGATATTCACATAGCAATGCATTAGGATAGTTATTTGTATACTGTATTTTATCCGTTGATAGGATGAGTTGTCATCACGCTGTATCATCGTCATAGCAACGATGTCAACAAAAACAACAAGAATGACATTGAAAATGTACACCGCGCGATTATAGCTCCAAGTACAATAGATCGCTTAATTCTGATAACTGCACCCTAGTAAGAATAGACCAGACTCATTAAGGGAGTATTGACAAATACAAACGTTTTATCACATAGTATATATCCTATTTACGTACACTCATTAATGTTCCCAGTCATTTATATATTCTCTGTGTCCGTCACAATGTTCCTACAGGGAACGTTATAAAATCTCTTTAAAGCATGACTTCTGGTAACAAGCTGAAATAAAAAAAAATCTCTTATAAATGACCCTTACCATTTTAATGCACCAATAAAAGTAAAGCTATTTTATTGTAGTGGTGACATATATTTAGTATCGCACTTATATGAAACGTATAACATAGACAGGATAACGGAAGCTAACGTAACATGCGGCCTCCATCCTGATGATTTCCAACATACACAGGATAGTACAGAGCCATAACAGTTTAAGGTTTACAGTTTCCCTGTAAGGGATTGGTGCTGAAGTCTGTAACTCTTATTTTATGAATTTAACGTCAACAATAACGAATTTTCAGGGTAAACAAAACAATTTACATAGAACTCAATTTTTTACATAGCATTGAATAATTTGTAACAGCTTCAAGTATAAAAGACGATACATTAGCCATTCCGTTTGTTCCCTATTTTACATCAAATTTTTTAATATATGATTTCTGTGTTCAGACGTCAGATAAATTTAATTAGTTAGTTGTAACTACAATGAGTGATATGCTGAAGTAAAAAAATGAACACGACATCCAACTAGTCCATGTATAACACTAAAGCCACTTTTAAGTGTATATACTAATCGTTAGTAAATGTCTCTCAACGGAGGGATCTTCCATAGTGTGGTGTCTCTTACTATTCCTTTTTAACAATGTTTTATGGTTGCGACAAAGTGTACTTAGTGTCTAGGTGTTATTTTTAGCTTAATGACAATGTGTGTTCCATGTTTTTGACGCAATCGGTTTTTGCTCAGACATGCCTATGCTTTAAAGATAGTTTAATCCTTAAAAGTGTAGGCAATTTACTCTTCTGTTAAATGGAAATCGTTGATAGTCTACCATGTCTAGACAAACTCGAAATAAACCAAACAATAACACTTTAAAAGACTTGCTGCTAATACGTTGCATTTGGTAGAATGTCTTTCGTCCATAGCATCTATAATATCATGTTTTACCTATCACAACAATTGTGTTAGCACATGGATCAAGGTAACAGTTTATTTAAATGTATTTTAAGGTAGACGAGTACAGTTCGATTATGAGAAAAAAAAACTCAACCGCTTTTGCAAATTAAAACTATGAAAAATCAAAACAGAATTTATGTTTGTTTTGACTTTAAATGATTAAAGACGTATCCTGAAAGTAAATCTTCAACTGCATATATTTTTCCTACCTTCCTAAAACGACATTTGTTTTACAAATATGTATAACCAGGATTTCACTCGTAATGGCATCAGGGGCTATACATGATTCACGAGACAGGCTATACTTAAAAACTCCAATTAACTTTGTATCCAGAAAACGAATATACGTATTCGTCAGATTGTTAGTCAAACTTTAAAATCTCTTTCGAATCTTTTGCACAAGAACGCCATTTTTATGAAGTTTATTTATCAGTTAAAAAATCTGGAAGAACTATCGTAAAAAATAGCATAAAGTACAGTAAAATCGATGCGTATGTAAAGCGATCACGTGGCCATTGCCTATATTTCTTTTACCGATATTGAATGACCGTCATACATTTGAGTGGTGTTACATTGTATGCAGTGTTTACGCTCTGTTAAAAAAACGCAAACATTTCCCGAGCACCTTGTATTTAAATGTGTACGCTTTTTTGACATTTGTTTGTTTGTTTTTGCTTTGTTTAAATGTTTGGTTCCTATAGTTGTTCCTCCTTTCGAAATGAATTTATAATTGTAACTTGTTATGTTTTTTTTACAGCTTGCTCGATATGTAAGATTTTCAATTTGCTCACTATAGTTCATTATGTTTGTGTCGACAATTGTAGATCCGCAAAGACAGATTTACCACTAGTGTAATATAGTAGATCGGTTGATCGGCTAAAACACCGCAATCAGTTAGCACAAATAGAAGTCAGCGGAACCTTTTAGAACTCCACTTCCTTGTAAACACCCGCTAGTTAAGTGTTCGGAAATTAAAATGGATAACAAACAGGCATGTGTTTAACTTAAATGGATGGGTTGATGTAACCAAAACAGAAACAATGCTAACTTTTCAACACGATCTCGAGAATGTTGCGCTTGGTGTGCTTTATGTTCCTTTACAGTTAGAAAAGGTAATTATCAAAAGCTGTTTACAATTGTAACAGATTCGAATTCCATCCTTGTCCGAATAGAATAGCAATGAGTTGCTGAAATTAAACTTAAATTTATCAAATCCTGGATTAAAAGAAATGTAGAAAGCTTTCGATTTAGACCTCCGGGAACAGGACCAACCGTACTTTGTTCTGCTGTAAAAATCGACATTTTATTCTACTTACACAATCAGATTTCCTGAAAAGGTCGGAGTCGCGCTACAAGAGAGGTATTTACTTCGTCACACAAGTTTCATCATTCCCAAACCTCCGTGATCCGCGCCAGGTCTAATTTCACGTTCTCGGCCTCTACCGCGAGTATAAATGTGGTTCCGACGCTTACTGTAGGAAACAGTGACCCGTATCTGTGATGTAGTCCTATCATTGTAGAGGTCGTTGATACAAAACGTCTCACCTACACGCTTTGTTATCTTTACAGAACAATCTATCACATGTTTCTTATGGTATTTGTTAGGACTGTATACAAAGGATATCAATAATGTGTATTTCTTTTATATATTGATAACGGGTTATTTTTTTTTTACTATTGCTGTAAAAATATTCTTCTGTTACGATTTGTCTCGAATAATGCGTTAAGTTGACAGTGTGTTGGTAAGTTGGCCCTACGTGACACACTATCAACTCACCATCCATCGTGTACTGTTCCCGCGACGTTAAACATTGTACATTAACAGGAAGCAATGATGAGCTACATTTGTATGAGAGTGTGCACTGTTTGAAATTAAAATGTACTATTGGTACACGAGTACCTAGGCTCTGGTTAGTACTTACAATACATTGCTTTCACGCTCCCTAATCAATTGTTTTGGCCTGAGGTTTTGTGATAGATTACTTGGTTTTGTTTTGATGTCTTTTCAGTTCCCACTGTTTTTTCTAGTGCTCTTATTGTATGACGCTCCGGTACATATATTTATGATTTAGTCTTGAGAATTACAAGCAATTATAAATTGAAATTTAGGTAATTCTAATATTTGGGTAGTACTGCAAAAATGACTATAAAAAACATAAAGCACACGGCAGTGGCCAAAAATTAATAATTTCCCATTCAAATGTTTGCCTTTCAAATGATCGAAGAAATATTTATAAATATTTGCAAACCCAGTTTGAGCGCATTAACAATTTAAACAGAGAAGCGATTTATGAATCTGCGCGACAAAAGTAAGAAGAAAAACAACACGGAAACTGCATTTTGAGCATTCATGACAATTCAAAAGATGAACAGATGAAATAAGTTTACAGCAAAACGTGTCCGATTGCAGTAAGCTTAAAACGTTATGAACGATATAGGATAGAACAACTGAAATTTAAATATAAAAAAACGAAAAAGTATTTTATTGTATTATAGAGCATAAAAATATTTGTTGACTAAATATTTTCCTGTTTGTCTTGAAAGAACTTATTTAAATACTATTTCAAGTATTGCATTATCACAAGGTTTTGTTCAGTATATATGCTTAGTCCATATTGCAGATTTTGAATCTTGAAATGTTACCATTTACAATCCGTTTGGAAATGAACATAAATTTGCAAAATAGAAACAGCGAACAATTGATTTTGAATCGCCCATTTGGACGTAACACAAATAATAATGAAAAAAAATGAAATGTGTTCTGGAACATTATTGTTTGTAGTTACTGAATGAACAATTTAATTTTTGAATAAAGTTGTACAAACGAGAAAAAAGTGTATGCTGACAATTCACTGACTTGAGAAATATGACCAGGATAAGATAGTATAGAACTATAGAAAATATCGGCCAAGTCAAGTTTATTTTGTCTAAATCAATATGGGTACAAACACGCGATGTCACATTTAATCATATTTAAAGATCAATAATTCAAGATTAGCAGGGATTTTTTTCCCGTAACACTCGTCAATACTTTCTTCATATGAAAACCTCACGCAAGGAAGGGTGAAATATATCAGTTTAGATACTTCTAGTATTTTGTCACAAATTTATATGATTTAGAGGGTTTTTATGACAGTGAAAACTAATGCATTTTAAAAGTTGAAATCCTTCCTAAAATCATCATCAGGTGAAAAACGAAAAGTCAATAAACCCATAATTTGAACTTAGTATCGACAAAATGAGGAAATCGAAAAACAAAGAAACAACTTGCATGGCGACCTTTGAAAACGTAAAAGGAGAATAAGACCAGGTATTCTTGACGGTAAAGTATCTTCTGCTTTATCGTCGACACCTGCCGTGTAGTTCTTTGTTTAATCCGAGTAAAATCACGTCTCAACATCTAGACCTCCGGTTGTGACAACAACACCACTAGGCACACTAATAAGCATAATAAAACAAACATCGACCTTTATATCACACAACCAAGTAGCACATTTCCCTATAATGTCATGATGGTGACCATCGTTTGGAAAACCCTTTGTAAGTTTGTCAGTCAGCTGTCGACATCTATCACGGAAGTCATAAAGTTCGGAGCAAGCTCTTAGAAACCTAATCAGATGCAACAGGTATACACATCGTAGGTAGGGGAACAGGGATGTTACTATCAAGAAAGAGAAAATCACGATAGGAAAAGTTTGTCATGCCATAATGACTGACGTAAGAAAGCGGAAGCAGACGAGCAGTATTCTTGATTTCAACCTCATGAGGGTATATATGATTGATGTAGTCAATACATCTGTTTTTTTATTTAAGAAATATCATCGATTGATCTGAATGTAAAACTGAAATATGTTTTTGTTACAAGTTCTGAAACATTCATCAATGCATTCAGCTTAAATGCAAAAAAAAATAAAAAATAAAACAAACAAATATGTCATGCCGATACCTTCTTGAAAAAAAGGTTGCCACCAAACTTAACAAAGTCAACCAGAAACTCTCACAATTATGTCCTCATTTTATACTTTTGTCGTTTTTGTGCTTTTCACAAAACAGATACAAGATAATCTACAGCCATACATTCATAAATATGTGTATCGCTGTTTCCCTTTATTGGAAAAACCCCCCTCATAAATCGAGAAAAGACGGCATGGCAGTTTGAAGGGTCGAAAGGTCACAGTCACTTCTGTACCTATGACGCAGGTGGTTAAGAAAGGGTCGGACATTGGGGTCAAGAAATACAGATTTGTGTTTTGTAAGGAGACTTTATCTAACGTAATCGTCCAAGTCGCCATAGTGAACGACCAATACATCTGTAACGAAACGTGTTTTATCAGTTATATGGTAAAACTTTGTTGTAAATAAACTGCAAATTACAACTTTTTGTTTATTAGCCATGTCGTTTATTTTTATAAGCTAGACTTTATAACTGTCCTTCACGTCGTAGTTTGTATTGATTAATGTACAAAACAAGGTGCTTTATTCCGCTGGTGGTCTACCAGTCCCTGAAGTTGTCGTAACCTTGAATCTAGACTGCAGTATGACATTGTTTAAAAATAATGCTAATTTAATATTACTTTTATAGCTGGAAGTTGAAATCTTGTAATAACGTATACGTACATGTACTTTTACTTTTACTTTTAGTCCTGATGATCATTTTATATAGGGTTTTAAAGTATTCTCCCCTGTTTGTTGTACTTCTATTTTTGTATTTAGGACCACTTTAGACACAGATTACATCCTTAAAATAATCATTAAAAAAAATATGAAGACGCATTTGAAACGTAGATACCCGTTGTCGACATATTTATCAGACCCTCCAGAATGACTGTTTTTAGCGTTAACTTATGTGATATATTTATTTACCTTGCCTGTCCGATGTCAGTACTAAACTCCTAAATACTGAGCTGTTGCAAGGACATAAACCCCAAACAAACAATAAACAAACCAATGCATATTGTTCACGTGTCGAAAACAAAACTCTTACTGTATAGAAATGTGGGTTGACGTACGATATGTTAGGTATATTTGATGAGGTAATTAATAATGTTTCCGCAGATCTAATCAACGCAGGGCAGCATATGGTAACGACAGTCTAAACAGGAACAGATCTATCATAGCACACATCAATACCATCCGAGGTCAGCGTAACGACCAAGAAATACAACAACAGGAAGTGAGGAGACATCCAAAGAAAGGGAAATACAACAACAGGAAGTGAGGAGACATCCAAAGAAAGGGAAATACAACAACAGGAAGTGAGGAGACATCCAAAG
>JAUMHH010133851.1:0-10003 GCA_032359455.1 Chlamys rubida
AGACCCAATATTTTTCCGTATTAGGTCACTAACAAACTGTGTAACTAATAATATTTGTCTTTATGATTTTCATATTATATGATCATGAATCTAGATGTTTTTATCTAAGCGAGGTTCTGCCAAACTGAACAGAAAAATAGTTTTTTTTCACGAAACTGAAACAACTTCATGAATCTTTTTTTCCACATAAGCAAGAATATGTAGGAATAATGTTAAAAATATTCATTTAGAAATTATCTGTTCCCAGTCAAGCTTTTCAAATCACATTTTTTTACTTAACGCATGTAGTCAGCATCGCGACGTTAAAATATCATGACGTCATATATGTTACCTTGTTGCACGAGGCTGTATTATCTGGTCTGTATTACACCAGATTCATATGATAGGAATAGCTCGATGAAACAGTCTATAAATACTTTATACAACGAACATAACATAACAGATGTTATATCCGAGATTCTTGGCAGTCATGTTAGTTAATTTGGAAATATTACGCATTTTAACTACGGTTGCTCGGGAGTATTTCCTATTTTTGCTAATGTTTTTTATCGTTACCGTTAAAGTCTCCTGTACAAGGGTCCAAAATAAAGACACATTACCAAAAAACTGAGGTAATAATGAAAATAAAACACTTGTGATATCACAGATGATTTAACATATTACTCTAGTTTAATGTTCGCGTGAATACGGATGTTGCGTCCGCGTAATATACCGAATGATATCTGCAACGTTATTTAGAGAAAAAAATATTTGAACTTTCATTGATTACATACATGTTCCATCAAATACATATAACAATCTGTGGTGTAGCATTCAAGTGAGGTGGCACAATAAATGATGCCGTTGGAAGCACGGTCCGACTAAAAAACAAAACACATTACATCTCCAGCACACATACATTCATACACACATAGGGAGACATTAGCCAGGTGGCATATGACTAGTATTTAGCGCACAAAAAGGTGCTCCTGCGAATTCCTCAACATTATATTGATTAATCTATATGCTAATTGTATTAATTGTATATCTATGTACTGTAAAGCGCTTTAGAGTGGCTTATGTTAGCTAGATAGGGCGCTATATCAAATGCTGTATATTATAAGCTGTTTTGTAATGTAACTAATATAAGCAGCTGTAATATAATTTGTTGTTATAATGTTACTAATATAAGCAGCTGTAATATAATTTGTTGTTATAATGTTACTAATATAAGCAGCTGTAATATATATCCCGTATAGCGGGAAATTTTGGCGGGCATAATATTTGGCGATCTAGTGTAAGACCCGCCAAATCGCCAAATTAAAAACCCGCAGAAATGTCCCGCTATACGGTAATTTGTCGTTATAATGTTACTTATATAAGCAGCTGTAATATAATTTGTTGTTATAATGTTACTGATGTAAGCAGATGTGTTTCATTGTATTTAATATAATATTACTAATGTAGGCAGAGGAGTTTCATTCTGTTTAATATAATGAAATTAATTTTAGTGGTGACGCTTCGGTTTATTTAATATAATGCAACAAATTAAAACAGATTAACTTTGTTTTATTAAATATTATGTTTTTTTTATTAAATGTAAAAGGAAGGTTACGCTTAATTAATTCAATGTAACGTTACTGTTGTGAACGCTCCAATACATGCTATTTCCTTAAAGGTAAAAGTGTCAGCTATGTAGTCAAATAGCTGTGATTACGAAATCAAATTCTATCCAACTGAATTATCAAATCATCTGCCACGGAAGATTCATATACAGAACAAGACATTGAAAATAGATTTATAAAGAAATTTTTCCTTTTTATTGAAAATGTTTTATATAAGGACCGGCTGTATGGGAGTAGCCGAACCAATGACCAGAACTGGTTTACTTCGGTACCTCCCGTGGATTGGTTTAATGGAAATCACAGAAACTAAACGGGAGTCCATTTGATTCTGGCAAATCTGTAATTATTTCTCCACGGTAAGGAAATAGAGGCGACCATTTGCGCGTGGACGAGGTGTTAGAAAATCGTAATGACGTCATATTCTCACCAGCATCTCGTGTGTATAAAATGCAGCTATTGGCCCGTATTGGACCATACTCATCAACAGCAATAGTGTCGTGTGGAAAGAGAACCGATTCAGCAACAGCTCCGAATATACGCTGTCCAAAATGGTGGTTCTCTCATCAACTATCGTCGCCATGATAATATTATCATTATCAGCATCAGTGTCATCTTATGCAGCAGGATACAGAAAAGTAAGTTGTTTTTGGCTGATATACTGACGTTCACATATATATTTTTTAATATGTTGTTCTTTTTGGTGTTTCTTAATTTTAAACACAATTTAATGATGTTGTAAATAAGTTCAAAAATGAGTAAAACATATGGATAGTTTGATATTATGCTTTTTAGCAGGAGTCTAGACCGATTTGGAATTCCAATTTGTTGGCCTCTTTCATCACCAATGAGTCCCTAAAGGGACGAAACAGCTGCACGTTGCATTGTAATTCAATCTGGGCATTCTGTACCTATTACCAAATAACTTGAATTTTACAATTACCTGTATGTGTGTTATGTTCATATTGCACTAAACTCACGTCGTTATCAGCAAACCATGTCGTTATATATCTTACAGTACACTCATGTCGTTATCAGCAAACCATGTCGTTATATATCTTACAGTTTTAATTATCTGTTACATCCTGCCACCTTAGCTTATACATAACTTGAATACATTAATGATCTTACAAGGTTACTGCAATTAGATAAGACCTCAACACGTTAAACAGCACCAGGATACACAAGGGTAAACGACAAAAATAGTAGAAGCCACGGTATATGCAAGCAAGCCGGACACGTCAGGGTTAACACGCAGTGGGGACTATATAAAGTTTAATTATTACAATGTATGATAAATATGACATTAAAATGTATATATATCTTTTCGATATTTGACTATTACTATTCTTTTTAACTTTTGAGTAAAAATTAATGCGTCTTAAAACGTAATATTCAACTATAGGTGACTAGTAGCAAAACTAAGAAATAAGTACCACTAATATATTCTATACCAAGCATGTATATGCAATATTATCCAGACACCCCTTAGTCATTATTCCAAAAGTAGATGAACTGTTAGTACTTTGTAATGAAAAATAGTTCACGATATTGATAACCACTTAAAACGATAAGCAAGGAAGTTATAGGTAGTCGATGCGGAAAGCCAACCAAGTAACTATTTACAGCCCATGTTTTAACCTATCTTTTTTTTGTCCATGGCCCTCACGATTGTCTAAGTACATATACGTTTCGTTCAAGTCGGTACCAATTCTCCTCGAAACAGGTCATTTACGTTAATTGAATATCATCTATAAATACATCGTATATCGTTACAATGCTTATGGATCTTTGGTCGAATAAATACTGGAAAAGTAGGAAAAATCAAACAATACGGAAAATTAATCCATTAAAAAATATATATTTGGAGGCGTTAGATTTTTCTTCAAATATCAAATATTCATATTTACAGTAGAGTGTATCTTCATTGAAGATGAACTCCCTCCAATTTACTCTCCTTCTATTGTTTTGTATGTTCAATATGTTCTTTTCTGTTTTGTCTACAATTATTCAATTGATATATTTTATTCTTAATTATGTATACTAAAGCTATATGGAATTATACCACAATGGTGCTTTAACAACTGTTTTCACTGGTTAATACATACTATTGTCGCACAATAAAGCACAATCCTGCATGTACTATATTATATTCCATCAAAATATACTCTTACAGAAATATCCTTCGTGTTGCAAATGCAAGCAAGTGAGTGTATGTGACATGTCGTGGACAAAAGCTTTATCGAGTGACGATAAGTGTATATACTTGCACGTGCATAATTTTTATCTAATCGTTTCTATATATATCTATGCTAAATTGAAAATAAATAGGAATGGATGACCAAAGCTGCAAATGGGTTGTAACATATTTTTGTTGCTGAAACAAAAACGAGTCATCATTTTTCTTCCACATAAAAATAACAACCTCTTTTGTTTACTTGGGTGATCAGGGTCATGTTGCTAATACATTTCATTTCGTTTTCACGACGTAGAACAGTTGTAATCAACATTTGTTATATTCTCTAACATAAAACAGCATATTTATTGATCATATCCTAAATCAAATTACACAGTTGAATCTTGCCGATTAAGTAAAATTTCACACGTTTTTATGTTACTTATATATTATATAATTGTCCATACATACAGCAGCTGTTATTGCCTAAATGGTCGCTAAACTGTTAAATGATTACAATCGTTCTGTTTACCACAACAATGATAAATCAAAGGCTCGTTCATTGTGTATAATTGTGACATCACCACCTGCTGGGCTGTACACGATTTGAACCATTGGATTCCCCCATTGATCTGATGGTCAACCACTGGTCATTGCTTGAGTGTTCTTGTTAGCGTACACTTTGGCAAATTAACCTATGAATGGCATGGGATTGTGTAACTAAATAGGACGGTAACGATGTTCGACATCTCTTTATTGGGGCATATTAGTGCGTAGGTGGGATTGACAATTGACAAGTAATACAGTAATGAATAGAGGATATCTAACGATGTCTTCAGTAATATCATATATATTTTAAGAGTGTGGCTAATGTTTTGATATTTTTCACGAGTGCGCAGTGGCCATTGGCTGATGTCTTTGAGGGATTTTCTCGAGGCATGTGTATCGTTAAGCTGACCAGGCTTTGACCATGTATACCATTTGTAATTTTCCCCATGGTAATTTGCAATTAGTGTTTTGATTTTTCAAATCAGAAAAATGATATTACTCACTAGTGAAAAATATCTCTTTCATTTAATGAAGTATTTTCAATATTTCGCTGGTAAAACTGTAATAAAGAGGACTACCGTGGTAATTTGTACTTGTCCACTTAATGTTGTTATCTAAGTAACGAAAATCTATGAACTGTTTCAAGTATTAGTACATGCACTTACTGGTTCAAAGTACACCTTCGTGTAAATTAATTTTTCACTTTTTTTCCCCAGGGAAAAGGTTTCCATGAAAACTAAATCTGGTGAAACTTTTTGAGAAAGGGTTAATCATCCCTTTCACACATCATAATATATACTAGTATATATATTATTGTTTGCAGTAGACTATAAAAGTGAAACTGTCAGATGTAAACGTTTTAATACCTGTTTTATAAAGGTGTAAATGTCGAAAACAAGACAAAAAAACCTTTGAAATATGATAATTTAGGCAATTTTACGGTTTTAATGTTGTTGCTTAACTCTTCACTGGATGGATTAAAAAAAACATTCATTCGATATACGTATTTATACTTTTCTAGATCGAACGTACCCGGGCTGCTCCCAGACGTTTTGAGCAGGTAAGTAATTGATATATGTGTTATACACTGCATACACTGTTAATCTCGTGATTGTGATTGTGCAAGGCAATTTTTTCTGTAATCTTTACATTTGAAATAAGGTTAATCAGTTAGTAAATTAGTCAAATTAAATTATTTTCAGTACGGGTGTAGAAATCTAAACCAAAGGATTAAGGGCGTTAATGGTCATTTTTTGGCCTCATCGGTAATTTTGAATTAGTTGTTATATTCGTTATCTGGAATAAATGAAGTATGAAAATATGAAATTTTAAATTCCAGTTTCTGTAGATTAAGTCTTTGTCATATCTTTGAAATGGCCTCCATGTCAATCTTTAAACTAAAAATATTTCTGCTAGGCATGCGGAGACGAATATATATATGTATGCTACTAGGGTTTACGCTGTGGTTCGGCCTTATCCCTCGGGGGGCGGGGGCCTGACTTATAACAAAGAAAAGATTGAAATTTCCTGTTAATACAGTTGCTGACGAACATAGTTATGCTACCAGAATCCTGGGTGTTGTTCAACCCTTGGAGCTAAGTACAAAATGAAAACAGTCGATATATTAACATTTTATGCCATATATACCATTACTGGGAATCTAAAAACGAACACACTTACACTGCCAGGAATGGCTTTATTAGCTTTGAAGAATCCATGTTTTGTTTTCGTACTGGGAATCAAATGTTATATAAAGGGAAAGCGTAAATCTCTTTTAGAATGAGGCACAGTTAAAGGAAGAACCGGGTGACTTTTGAATTGAGACCTTGGCTTTAGAATGCTTCCATATGGCTTTGTAAAAATAATTAAGTTTGTTTGATGCGGTTTGTCTATCGGACGTAGTTGGTTATGGCGTTAGTATTGTGTGGTTTGCTTTAGAATGCCTGGCCTGGTGCGAGTAAATCGTAGATTGTTTTTTGCGTTTAGGGCCTGCACCTCGAACCTTACGAGGTGATGTGCTCCTCTAGTATGGCTTGTGGATATGCTGTGTGCGAGTGGAGACAAGACCTGCTCGTTCCTGATGAAACATGTCGCTACTATTTGAGCACGTGAGTGTTTGCTAAAACAGATGCTGAGGTGCTATATTTATATGAAACCTATCATATATAAAATTGATGTTTAAACCCCCATGTTAAGTATTCCTCTTTTGAAACATGTATGTTAATTATAATTCAGTCAATTTGGCAAAATATTTTATTTCATATTTGGTATTCATGGTACTGCAATAATCTTCACACGTATTAAGCGCCTTGCATTCACACCGCCATACATACAAACAAATCACAGTCTAGTCCTTATTGGTGCATTTAAGGAGTGGCCACGAGTATACAGCACTCTCTAAACGAAATAATCTCCGAAATGAAATTATATAATATATTACGTACATAGCGAAATATATGTCCATACTAAAATTGTCGCTCTTTTACTAATATAAAAATACTGCAAACATCACGTATTTTCGTTGCATTAAGACCTCAAATATGTTGCTTGTTGTTGTATAAATTGACACTTTTCATGTCTGTTTTCACAAATTTGGCTGCGAGATACCCTTAACCACAGGAGGAATGCAGGCTGTATGTGAAATCTCCCAAACTTTAAACCTTGAGGACATATGATAAAAAATAATTTAGAAAGAAATAGATAAGGCTACCAGCGACAAATTTAATTCAGTCTAAATTTTGTGGTTATAAATTTGTTTAATAAATCTTGATGAAAACATATTTAAAATGTTTATTTTCGTGGTATAACAATTTTAATTGTCACAATGAATATGTTGTTCACTGAAGACGTAAATATTTGTTTAGTATATAGCTTGTATTTTTACAAATAAAAACACCACTGAACATTTAAGTAGTGTTTTTATCAACACCTCAAATATTTCTGTTTTATATTATGCTATTACATTAAGGTTATCACATTTACCAAGACTATTTATTTAAATCATGTATTACTTTCTTTAATTGATCAAAATAACACGAATAGGTTTGTTTCTTTTTAATATCAAAATTGAATTGAAACGAAGAAAATGCAAATGGCATTTCTAAACAATAAAATTTGTTAAAATAGAAATGGGCAGTTTTTAATCGAAAACACCCTCATCACCGCTTACTTTGGGCATACTAAATATGCGGTCTAAAAATAGCACCACTCATCACTCATCACGTAAATGTATATGTAGATAATCGTTTATTAAACTTTGCATTAAATTGTCACAAAAATTACCCTAAGGTTGCAAAACTCATCTATGAAGAAAATCTTAACTTTTATTGAAAACCACAAAACAACAGCTTTAGTATTATATTCCCCAATGTCTTTTGCTTTGTCCTGATCATTTGTCAGGCTGGTTTAATTAAATATGTTCTGTATTTTGTGTACCAGGTGTCATTGCCCTAATAGAGTGGAGTGCCCGACTACCAACCATTCGCCCTCCTCAGCACCGACAACAGGGTTCAACGTATTTGAGTTACACTGTCCACCGCGATCCAGCTGAGAATCACGTGACTGGAAGAACAAATCAGATTGGATCATCTGGCGACTTCAAATCATCACCTATACGGGAGGATACCTCAACTACAGAATGCTACAGTTTGGTAACAATGTATTGAAAAGCTCAGCATTGTCCAAACATGTTCGAATATTAAAATCACGTTTGATATCTTCGAAGAATGAGAAATAAACATTTTAGGATGTGTTTTACGCTCTCCAATAACATCCCTTCGAAATACTTCTCAGTGTTATTTATGTATTTCCTAAAGCATACAGACACTGTCTAAATGTATTTCCTTTTTTTCATGCATTGCTTCTGTTGTATCCTTGTGATAAATAAAATACATTTTGTAAATATGTCTATATATAGGAAGTTATTTTCTTTATCAGCACATGGTCATTTGGTGATTCTTAAAGTATTTCAACAGGAACGTTTCTGATTCACTCTATCACGTAAGACATCTGTGTAGTGTTTAGAGTAGAGCTTTGTCTACGAAACACGATGTATATTTTCAATGATTTGACATAATGTGCACATAATATGTAGGCCAATAATTAACATAAACCAGCTCAGCGTGATGGTTTTAATGCAATTGTCTCCATTGCTGATAAACGACCAAATATTAAAACGTCATATGCTTTGACTCATCCCATATCATTAAATTAGACAAAAAAAAGCAATTCAACGGCTACATTAATTAATGCTATATATATATATTTGTTCCATATTTATAGAACAATTGCATAACCACACTACTAAGTTTACTACAATTCGTAAACAAAACACTCGGAATAAATAATTGTAGTTGCGCAAACTCGACATGTAAACCCATCTGCGCAACAATCGGTCTTTTTCTTCAAACTTCTCGTAATTTCGGTGAAAAGTACTAAAATTAACCAACATCGCAATGACAGATATAAATTTCGCAAAAGGGAGGAAGCTTACATATATAGACAGAACACAGTAATTGAGTTTACTATAGGAATACCCAAAAAGTAAGCAAATTAAAAAGCTAAAAAACATATACCAATTCAATGTTTTGACAAGCTATCATAGATTGTGTACATCAAAACGGAAGTTTAAGGTAACTGGTTCCATAGTAGGAGAAGAAGAACAACATGGACATATTTCTGTAAGGCAAGTTGGTACAATGATGATAATGAATCTGTTGACAAATAGCAATGATTGACCTATAAATAGCAACAGTGACCTATAAATAGCAATGGTTGACCTATAAATAGCAATGGTTAACCTATAAATAGCAATGGTTGACCTATAAATAGCAATGGTTAACCTAAAAATAGCAACAGTGACCTATAAATAGCAACAGTGACCTATAAATAGCAATGGTTGACCTATAAATAGCAACAGTGACCTTGGCGACGACATTGGCATCACATTAGGTAGTCGGGTATAAAAGTGAAAAGAGCACTCGCCTTTCACCAAGACGACCGGGTTCTATTCCCCAATCGGCCGTGAAAAGTGTCATCTGTCCGACAAAGTTGGGTTTTTTCCAAGTACTGCGGTTTCCTCCAACATAAAGATCACATGCACTCTTACATCCGAGCCAACAAGAGTGGTTGGTATAAGTCGGGATCACTTATTTCATAATCGTTGTAAAATAAATTAAGTTTATGTAAGGAAAGAAAAACAGAAACGGAGGAGACACCTAACAATAGAAAGTTTAAAAACATGAACTTAGGAGACACCTAACAGTACCAAGACAAAAAAATGAACTGAGGAAACATCTAACAAAAGAAAGACAAAAACTGGAACTGAGGAGACACCTAACAGTACCAAGACAAAAACATGAACCGAGGAAACATCTAACAAAAGAAAGACAAAAACTGGAACTGAGGAGACACCTGCGAATGAAGGACAAAGATAGGAGTTGACGACATGCCTAACAATAGAAAGAAAAAGAAAAACATTACAGAAACTAAGGAGCAACCTTACAATAGAAAGACGAAATCAAGAACTGAGGAGAAATCAAACAATACAAAGACAAAAACATGAACTGAGGAGACATGTTACAAATTAAAGACGAAAACAGGAACTGAGGAGACATGTTACAAATTAAAGACGAAAACAGGAACTGAGGAGACATGTTACAAATTAAAGACGAAAACA
>JAUMHH010133851.1:10103-20711 GCA_032359455.1 Chlamys rubida
GGAACTGAGGAGACATGTTACAAATTAAAGACGAAAACTGGAACTGAGGAGACATGTTACAAATTAAAGACAAAAACATGAACTGAGGAGACATGTTACAAATTAAAGACAAAAACATGAACTGAGGAGACATGTTACAAATTAAAGACGAAAACAGGAACATTATGACAGAGGAAATGCGTTATAAACCCCACAAAGAAATAGTCTTTTTTCCGTAATATTTTGCACCCATCATGACGTCTCAAACTGTCTATGCCAGCATCAACATGTATTTCATCATGTCGGACAATGGAAATCCATAGTTAAACATCATATCTTCAGCGCGAACAAATTAAGTTTGACCTCTATAAACGAATATCGCTGTTATAACAAACCTCTGCTTCATTAAGTCACGTATCGTATTTAATTAATTCCACATAATATATTATTACCCGGTTAAGGTGCGGCTGTTGTTTGTGAGCTATAGTAATTAGGCCAAAACATGGACAAAGCACAGACGTCATTGATTGAAAATAAGATAATTTGTCACGTAGCATTGACACATTTAGCAGTTACTTCGGGATATTTTAGGAGATTGTGTTAGAATCAATTAGACACATTAATATTGACATAATGGTAACACAATAACTAGCATGCGACCTGTACATCTACCTGGATATGTTTCATTATAAATTATTCAAAGACTGATTAGAAATAATACCGAAGTGCTAACAACCCAATAATTGGAACTAAATATAGATGAAACTCGGGCAAAATATGAAGAGAGGAAACAATCAAAACGTATACGGAGAGTTAGGTCATATGCATCGAAAAGGTAGGTCTGTTCTGTCTCATTGACGACACCTGTCGTATTATTCAAGGTAAACTTCAAGTAATGACAGGTTATCAAAGAAAGAATCGGGGTAGTGATAGCGAATCCACATGGGATGATAATGAGCAAGCTGCATGGAGTAGTAGGGCAGGTGTTTACATGTTGAAACACTTCATTTATTTGCTTAGCCTCTCCGTGAAAATTTGTTTCTGATATAATCACAACCGATCATGACGCTTAAAATGCTGAGTGTACGATCCAAGTAAGATATCCCGAGGAAGTACATCAAAACCTCTTTTTGCACAAACAACATTTACAATTAAAAACGTGCTTCATGCTTTTCTTTTACTTCTGGTCAGCCATTTCAGCTTTGTGTAGTATATCCCATTGAAATACATTGCATCATTTTGAACATTTGAAGCTTAAACTTTTATTTTTGTTGAAAGTATTCACTTCATGGATGCGTAAGGAGTTCATATTTTTGGTTATTATATAATTATTTGCATCATTCAAAGCCGTGCGTCGAGTGCGAAAAATTATGTGATCAAATATTACCGTTATGACAAAAATAAGCAATTTTAACAGTTTCACATATGTTAGTAGTTCACTTTGTCTTTAATACAAGATTACCAAACTGACTATATCAATTTTGTTTTGGAGAAAAAACAAAGTTAAGCCTCCAAAACATTTACAATGACGTAAAGTTCAACAAGGAAATAGCACCAAATTAAGACTGCGGAACAAGAGTGTTGTAAAAGCGAAAGCTGGCTGTTTGTGTGGTTTTAGGTGTGGCAAGTACATAAAATCATTTTCTTACTTTTTGATTCAAATACTATTTGAAATTGTCGGATGTGTTGGACATGTTTTAGAGATAAACAAAACAAAAATATTCAAAATTATAACGTTTATTTTTTCCAAATACAAAAAGATAAATGTTGATTATAGAAGAATTTCAATAGGAAATAGCACAAGAGTAATCTTAACAATAACAGTCTGGTGGCAATATCATTAAACATCATCACATTGATGTGAAAAACATATAATTGAAATATATCCCCCTTTTAACGGATTCCATGAACAATGCATACGTAAGGAAATACTATCAAGTCGTCCCAGTAAACTTAAAAAAATAAATCATACAATTTTTTCACTCTCAACATTACAGAAAAAAACACTTCCGAACTTTGTTCTGGTATAAATTCTTTGCACTTCAAAATAGAAGAATTTTATATTGCCTTTTTTCGATTTCTTTGCTTTGCTTGACTGACACGGTAGTCCAAGTTAAACGAAGTAAGGGCGAGATATTTCGCTAACCCACAAAATTTCGCTTACATTCGAAAAACAACAAACATAAAAATGTACATGTCCTGGGATGATCAACCACATATAACGTCACTGTCCCCAAATCGGGACACTTTTTTGATAAACATCAATGTTCTTTATACCATATTATCAGCTCCAAAAGTGTTTGTTCATTTTTCATAAATATATACTATCCACTTTTTATTTCTATAACAATTTGATATTTCGGGCGAGTGGTTCTATAAATAAAACGCGAAATACCATCAGGGTTACGTAGGCCCTTAAGTCGGCGTGACTGTACCCTGAAGGGACACTTTGGTATTTTGGCTAATATTTGGGGATAAACGATCAATGTCAGCAGAAAAGCAGACATATTTCAAATAATTTTAGAGTCAGACGAGGTTATGATTAAATTTCTTTTCCAAACTAGCATTAGTTTTGATAAAATAGACTTTTAAAAATAATATCCAAACACATAGCATCGCACGATTGACACCCTATGTGTAGTCCATTACGATGTCCCCTTCATTAACAGTAACAACTTTAACTTGACACCCTATGTGTAGTCCATTACGATGTCCCCTTCATTAACAGTAACAACTTTAACTTGACACCCTGTGTGTAGTCCATTACGATGTCCCCTTCATGAACAGTGACAACTTTAACTTGACACCCTATGTGTAGTCCATTACGATGTCCCCTTCATGAACAGTAACAACTTTAACTTGACACCCTATGTGTAGTCCATAACGATGTCCCCTTCATGAACAGTAACAACTTTAACTTGACACCCTATGTGTAGTCCATAACGATGTCCCCTTCATTAACAGTAACAACTTTAACTTGACACCCTATGTGTAGTCCATTACGATGTCCCCTTCATGAACAGTAACAACGTTAACTTGACACCCTATGTGTAGTCCATAACGATGTCCCCTTCATGAACAGTAACAACGTTAACTTGACACCCTATGTGTAGTCCGTTACGATGTCCCCTTCATGAACAGTAACAACGTTAATTGTACACCCTATGTGTAGCCCGTAATGATGTCCCCTTCATGAACTTTAAAAACTTTAACTAACATCCAAATACTACAATACCTACACGATTCTAGAACTGTAAAACTATATTTAAAGCTTAACACCATTTCCCCTTTGGATGAATTGACCATTTTAACCTTTCTTTGTTTAAATGACGAGTACAATTAAAATGAATAAAACTACATCTTAAACTGTATATAATATACAACATATAATATCATATATCTCTGGCACTGGGAGTGCCAACATTGTTTCATAGTGATCGGATTCCGAATTAGAAAGCATGTCCCTGAACAATGGTTGATATGATTTGTTGATAGCCCTAAATGGGACTAAAATCGTTCCAATTTAATTCACCTATTCCGCTTATGATACACTCGATGATATTTATATTAGTTCTTTGTTGTTTGACGCAGTTGACATTAAACATGTGCAATGTTTTTTTTCTGCTAAACAGGATCATTGATAGAGAGAGAGTGTGTAGCGTACTAAAACAGAAAGTATCTCTGAGCCAGTGCGAGTCTGCGCGCGGGAGGACAGGTCAAGTGGACGGGTGTCTCGTCATCGTCGTCTGAACTCTTGACAGTCACCTTGTAGGAGTATGGGTCAACTAAGGATACAACAGAAACAGGTCAGTGTTATCATTTCAATAGGTAAAACATCAAGTATTTCACACCGTTGACGTTTCAAAATGTGATAAGAAGATTTATTGAATGAAACATATTTACACTGTTGCCAGAAATATTTGTCTTAAAACGTGACTGAATGTGTCAGTAAGGAGCGAGCGAGTAAAACAAGATTTTTTTTCCCAGAACAGAATCGGCCTTTCAAGCTCATCATGAATAAAGCTATTCAGAAATAAATTAACATTTGATTATTTACCTGTTATTAAGGGGAGATAATTGTTCAGGATCATGTCGGCCTTACTGATATCTCGACACCTTCGCACAGCCTCGATGCCTTTACTTAGGCCGTATCCCTTCACTACACCCTTGTCAACTGCTGCCTGCAGCCAACAATTGCATTTCATTTCAGTATGTTGACAAAACTACGTTATTCTCTAACAAACACCTGAAACATGTCTTTGATTAATGGTAAACTGAAAAAGGATCATTGACATATGATATAGGTTTGGTAATCCATTTGAAGAAGTTTAAAAGCCCTTAACCCTTCAATAACTACATTCAAAATATCAGAACGCAAAACCTTATGAGTCTTTAAAGTCATTTATTTAAATATAAAGATGAGCAGAAAAACAGTCAATTCTAACAGCTGGCATTACCTGTGACACGAACACCACGGAATGAGTCCCTACTGCCTTGCCGTATGCCCCAAACATCTTCCTCTGCATCTTGGGCTCCGGGGTAGGAATTGATGCATTTGGCATCCCTGAGTTAAAAGACCAATCAAACATGAAAGCAAAACTGAAATCATTCTGTGTCATGCAGACGCTTTCATCAATCAAACATGAAAGCAAAACTGAAATCATTCTGTGTCATGCAGACGCTTTCAGTTTCATTCACAGAATTATACTAGATGACACGTGGAAGGCTTCAATCTCTCAAAGCGTAGGTCGAGGTTAATTGTACCATTTATTTGAAGTAGGGTTTCTACACTTTCATACATGGGGAAAAGAACACTTCATAATATTTAAAATTGATAACACCAGGCCTTAGTAAATGTATGTTTGAAATAACACCATGGTTAGCTTGTAATAGTTTATAGTGTTCTGTTCGGAAACTTACCCATCTGAGCCCAAGCAATCTGGCCCCCTTTTATAATGATTTCAGGCTTCGCCCCAAAGAACTCTGGGTTCCACAAGACAAGATCAGCCATTTTCTTGTTCTACTGACGAATTTGGTTCATTAGATGATTAAAAATTAAACATTAGCAAAGAATGAACACATCATCAATTGAATCAAAATAAACTATTAAAGGTCTAGCAAAATGCAACGGAATAGACTGAAAAGCAAAATATAGTTGGTTGGTGAAAAAATCGCAAACATTTCTGCGTTTCCATTCTGCAGATACTTATTTTGGATTTCTTTATTTTTCTTCTTAGATTTGAATTTATGTATTATTTTATTCATAAGATAATTTGTATTAAGAAGATCTTACATCGAAGAATTTAACCCTGATCACCAGTGATCTTCCCAGTCTATACAACAATAGTTTTTCCAAACCTAGTTTGGAAATTAGCCAAATATACGTAATACTAGTAACACAAACAACGAACAGGTACATATTTGTGATATGTCCGGTAAACTGTCAACGTATTAGACGGATATATTCGAAAACCTGAATTCATTGAATTAGCATTCATATAAAAATAACTTATCACAGAAAGAAAAGAGCACATACCTCTATTGAACCAATCAGATGAGCCATTCCATGGGCCAGGGCAGGATTGATGGTGTATTTGGCAATAAATCGTTTTGCTCGGAGGTTGTCGTTTTCACCCTGTGATTAAAGGTTTTATGATTTAAAGAAAACATGACATAAAAATCTGGATTTATTATCAGATTCCCTATCTGTAAGATTTCATTTCTTTAAAATACAGTTAACAAGACATGCTAAGACACGGCATTGTGAGTCTACACTATATTATATGGCTTGAATCAACATGAACAATCAGAAAGGCGTTGTGCAAGAACGTTTTTGTACGAAACACAAGCAATGTAAATATTGAGCATAGTATATGATGAACGTAAGACATAGCATGCTGACGGTTAAATGCTTTGTGAAAGTAGTAACTGTATTCACAAGTAGATCACTTTAAAGCATTGTTGGACGCCATTTAGTCCAAACTTATGTTAGTGCCTAAATGTTGGGAAACACCAAACCTTTTCTTCCTCCAGTCTTCCTCTGAAGAGCTTCATTTTGTCAGCTGTTTGCCAGGTTCTACAGATTACTTCACCTACCCGGCCCATCGCCTGCACACATTCAAAATGTCACCAGAGTATATTGAATATAATCATACAATGTATTTCACAGAGAATATTTATAGAATGAAGTAGTCCATAGGGTCAGCATAAATGAAAAATTTAAGGCAGTAGCCGCCTTCTTACATCTCTTATTCAGCCGAATGACCTTACAATAACAGAGCAGCAAGGGGGACATGTGCACGGATTTAGGTAAAATATCAAGTTTATCAAGAACATTTCAGCCAATCAGAATACATGGAAGGTATTTCAAATCTGCATCGGTTACCGCACCAGATTAAAATCAAAAGTAGGTAATATAGACCTAGTTGAAATAACAAATAACTTGAAGTTGTTGAAAATGGGCTAGCAAATCTAAATGTCAGATGGCACTTTAACGAGCTATAAACAACAATTCTTAAATTGTTAATTGATAAAGAGCACTAGTTTTTTTTTTTTATAATATACCGATTGTTAATACACCATGTCTCATACCTGTGACATATGACTGTATACTGATGATAAATACGACATGTTTCATACCTGTGACATGTGGTTGTATACTAAAATTAATACGCCATGTTTCATATCTGTAAAATATGACTGTATACTGAAATTAATACGACATGTTTCATATCTGTAAAATATGACTGTATACTGTAATTAATACGCCATGATTCATATCAGTAAAATATGACTGTATACGATGGTTAATTAATGCGCCATGTTTCATACATGTGAGATATGACAGTATACGATGGTCAATGCGCCATGTTTCATACCTGTGAGTCAGAAGCCATGATACTAATAGCCCCCATATCGTGCAGGACGTCTTCGGCGGCAATAGTCTCGGCACGTATACGAGATTCAGCAAAGGCAACATCCTCCTTGATATTTCTATCAAAGATAATTAAATTGAATGGGTTTTTTTTTTACTTCTTTTGCATCGTGCGATTTCTTTTTCAAACTAAATTGGACGGTTATGAAATCCATTCCTGGTTTTTAAATCCGTTAGTTGTTGGAAACTCCCGCTAAGCGTCAATAGAGGAAAATATATACCCATAAGTACTCTACCAGAGCTGTTGACTTCTTACAATGCACGTTATGAAATGAACACCTCTTGAAAAGTATTTCTCAAATTTACCTCTGCTCCCACTTTCATAGACTTGAAGCTTTATGCAAATCTTGTCAAAGAAATAATCATTGTTTGTTTGTATGGGGTTTAACATCGTCGCAACAGTTATGGTTATATGAAGACGGGTGCTTAGGGAGACACCGACAAAAAGGAAGATAAATAAAATATCTAGATTCAATGTATTTCAATGGGGCAGCGGATTAATTTTAGTTTCTTCAATGTCGTCTAAGCAGAAGACACAGAAATAAAAAAAAATCCTAATCTGCAGTGGAGCCCATAATAGTCATCCTCGATATACAGGGGTTGCGCTCACTTTCGTTCTCGACACCCCTGGCATATGTCATAGCAAAATTGAAAGGCTTACAAAATGTACATGTAGTGTGTGCCACCTTGTTGACGAGACAAGAAGTCTAGTTCGATCCTTTGATGTGCATCAAAAGAATCCCGCGGTCACGTAACTGTAGAAATTGACAGGCTTTGAAGTCGGGTGGCCCCCCTTTGTAATTTTCAAAGGATAGGTTTCAGCCTAGCGATTGGTCAGGTTGTTTTATCGAGACCAATCAAACATCAATTTCGGGCCTTCAATTTTGCTATGACATATTCCAGGGGTGCAGAGAGCGAAAGTGAGCGTAACCCTGAAGTATGGAGGATGATATAGTGGCCCCCTATGATACCAAGCAGTGGGATACCTTAGGTTTATTCTTTCCCTTACCTGCAGGGGCACCAAAGAAATGAAGTCAAACGAAAAGTCTGACCACAGCTGTTAAACGGAGAATATATGTCGCAATGACCTACATATGATATTTCGGTAGAATACTCTTCAAGATACATGCACAAATGAAGTTTGGTGTTTGCTAGACTTCTACTATTAGAGTAAATGTAATAACAAATGCATCAAAATGAAATGTCAAGCATATTGAACAGAAAGATGGACCATCTGCAGTATGTGGTAGGGGAGGGAAGAATATAAAGATTGACCTACTTGTCAAGATGGTGGCAGACCATGAGCATGTCCAGGTGTTCATCAATGGTGTTGGCAGTGTAGGGTCGTGTGGGGTTCGTGGAGGATGGCAGGACATTCCTCTCTCCACACACCCGGATAATGTCAGGAGCGTGCCCTCCTCCTGCCCCCTCTGAGTGGTACGTGTGGATCGTCCGACCCTTAAATGCCTCAATGGTCTGCTCGACACATGACGATTCATTCAGTGTGTCTGTGTGGATTGTTACCTGCAAAATATTTTTTTTTCTTACAAATCGTAGTCAATTCTCGACCGAACTTTTCTCCACGGCGTCGGAACATGTCTTTATAAAGATATATACTGTTACTTATAACCCTGGCAGTGCACTATAGTCGTTTGTGTTCGTGGAGATTTATAAGTTCAATAAAATGTCGCCAATTTGTTTCTATAAAAACAATTATCGCCAGCAGAAAACTATTTTTAATAATGTCGTAGAAACATCTTGGATAAGGATATACATTTCTTGGCACTTAAAAACTGTGCCATCAATATTTGGAACATGCCATCTTTATCATACCATTCACTGTATGCAGTTAATTTATACAATACCAGGTAACACAGGCGTAACATACCCCTCGGGGGAATTCCCATTTAGACCCCTAACCCTAACCCTAACTCTAGATATGCTACTACTGTTAAGTTATCAACAGCGCGTTGAACTGAATACCAGTAATCTCTCCGGAAATGACATACGGTAAGCAAACCGACCAGAGTGCCATTGTGACGGAGAGGACAAGAAGACGCTGTCATCGATATCCCCCTCTCTCAGTTCAAAAGTCATTAAACATGATATATGACAAGTTCTTTTTAATCAACTCAATGAATTTTTATTATGCAAGTCACTAAAACATAAAATGTTTGCCAAATTCAGCATCTGCAACATGCAATCAGTAGATGAACCTTTATAAAGCGATCATTCATACAAGTATAATGTATGTATCACTTGTAATAGGCAAGATATAGATGAGAGCGATTCGCACGAAGATAAGAGTAATTCTTGACCAAGACAATACAGCGTAAAACATAGGTCAAAATCAGCATCCGCAATATGCATTCAGTAGAGCAACCCTAGATACACAACTGATGTAAAGTATAATCAATATAGCCCTTGTAATAGGCAAGATATAATTGAGAGCAATTATTCCTTAACCTGATGCATGGACAGACGCACGGACAGACATACACCATTATTACTATAGGGCACACGCATCTTTGATGCGGTGTCCTTATAACACAATAATAAAAATAACAACCTTGAAATCTGACCTTCTTGTTAATCAACAAAATCCTGACAGTTTAGTGCACTCACCTGCACATCGTACTTATCAGCAACTCTTAAACAGGTGTCAATGGCTGAAGGTGTGGTTCCCCAATCTTCGTGTAGTTTCAATCTTCGGAAGCAAGAAGATCAGCTCAGAACATTGCAGTTAACATGCGTTCGTTACATAGGGGAATATTCTGCCTTCAAATATTTTGTATGTACTGTAGATCTCATTCTAATTTTAGTTTAATTCAATGTTGTTTTCCAGTAAAATTGCGTTAAGCTCCGGTATCGTATACAAGTATCACGGGAACGATGATCTATAGGTTTTTCGAAGTACATTTTTGTAAATACCATATACCGAGAAATTTTCGCTCAGTCAAACTTTTCGCCGTTCGACGGTAAAAAAACATTTTCGCTCAATATTAAATTCCGCTTCACATTTAATTACTATGTTTATGATGTTGTAACAAAAGTTTGCTGTAATGATAACCCCGCCCTCATTACGGAGGGCGAAAAATGCGAAAATTGTCCCCAAAAATAAATACAGCAAGCGCAGTACACGAATTTAAGTGGTTGTGTTTTACGTCCTATTAACAGCAATGTGAACTTAAATAATCTCGGGACAAACGTCAAGTTAAATATAAATTAACAACTGTCCTGTCAACAAAAGAACAAGATCAGTCCTTGGGAAAGCACTAATTATCCCCATCTGAGTTCTTCTTGTCCTGAACAAACGTCCAATCTTTGTCGAGATTGATCTAATTGGACTTAATTATTTCTAAGGAAGTAAAAATTGTTTTGAAATGCGTTTTCTCCTCAGACATCTTGGGAAAATCGTGAAAATCCCAGCGACTCTTTATAACTGAGGTTTATTTGGATATGGTTTTATTGAGGATCCGGTTATACGTACCCTAGAGATCCGGTTATACGTACCCTAGAGATCCAGTTATACGTACCCTAGAGATCCGTTTATACGTACCCTAGAGATCCGGTTATACGTACCCTAGAGATCCGGTTATACGTACCCTAGATATCCGGTTATACGTACCCTAGAGATCCGGTTATACGTACCCTAGAGATCCGGTTATACGTACCCTAGATATCCGGTTATACGT
>JAUMHH010134073.1:0-20708 GCA_032359455.1 Chlamys rubida
AATACCTGTCAAACAGTCTAATGGAGGGTTTATGTGTCGCGACATAAAATCAGCTATGTATATAACTTGCATTTATGCCTACTCCACATAAAACTCAACGCAAATATAGAATTGAATAAGGCCATCATAAGATGACAATTTATTACAATGACATCATGACACAAACTATGAAAAGGATGTTTACTGTCAATTTACATCCTTGGGGATTCGACAGAATTACGCCACAACGTGCTTATAAATATACCCAGCTTAAATGTGACTGGATATCGTAAGGTTTAAATAAACTGCATTTTCTTAGCACAAAACAGCGTTTATATTAGAGACTGGTTTGGGTTGGTACCTCCTTCAGGCTACATCTGGTACTATTTAATTACTACTTGATGTTCACTTGAAAAATAACAATATGTATATAAGTAAAGATATTAATTAAAGATAGATATATATATATATATTATGAATATTTAAAGCGTCTGGATATCCTAAGGTTTAAGTAAAAGATCCACTATATTTAGAAAGAAATCGCCATTTAATTAAATTGATAAGAGGACGGAAACTGAAAAAACGTATCCCTAAATTAAATCAATGTATTCAAAGAATATAAACATATCAGATTGCAACGTATTGATTCAAGACGAAATAGGATATATATCTTGTGATTTGTTTAAAACATTAAAATAATTTTTATTTTGTTATCTATTGGAAAATTGCCATCAGTAATGTAATATAAACATATATATAGACTTGATGTCATTTTTTGTATTCTTTATTTTTGACATAGCTGACCATGTAAATAGAGTTCCTAGAGTGAAGTAAAATGTTCTCTCATCTTAATTTGTAAGATACACGTGTTCAATACGGAACACTCATGTGAGATACATGTATTTCACATGGATGTACTCAGCCTCCTTCACTATCATATATATTATAACAATCAGAAGACGGCGTTATAATTTGACGTGACCATCGAAAGCCCGTCGAAACGTTGTGTGACTGACTGTGACAATCTAGTCGGTGACAAGTGACACCAACTCAGGAACATTTAAAATATTTAACAAGCTTGCCCTGAAGATCTTACATCGATCTTTAAATTTAAGGTATACCTTTGATATACATATTTTTCTATCGTTTTCAAATATGGCCTTAGTTTATGAATATACATTGCCAATATCGTGTTTTACTAAAGTATCCGTTTTGAGGTGTGAGAAAAAGAGTCAATCAATGTGTAGGTACGATGAATGTGGTATTGGGAGATTCTACACTCAGGTGTATCAAAGCTTCTGTTGTGAACCAAATTCTACATCCTAGGGTATACTTGTCCTATCTAACATACCTACATACATTGGATGATTGATTCCGTCAATCTCACATGGTCATGACATATCAATGCAAAGACAATGTGATGATGTCATTTGTCCATAAATTCTGTGCCCTCAAGTGGAATATTTCTATCATTCATATAAACATATGATAGAGTCATAAATTATCAAACTTTTGACTGAATTGTCTTCTGTTGAGCATGTTCAAGATTTCACTGTCACCCCAAGAGTATGCTTCCCTTGTTACCCAATGGGTATGACAGATTGCACGCAGAAATAAAAATCTACTACATTTATGACGTCAAAGAAACAATCAGATATGACGTCATAAACAAAGAAGGAAGATATCATGTGCTGTCTAGATAACAAAAAGATTACAAAAGCTGAAAACTATTGTTTTTAAACATACGTTATTTCTCTATCACACCCTCGAGCTAGACGAAGATTTTAATAATCATTTCTTTTGTAGATACATTATTTGTATTATTTATATCATTGATGTTAATTAACGACACGTTTGTACGTTAAACACTTTAAATGCAAAAACATTCATACATGATTGCTAGTATATCCATTGTAGAAATGAACAATTGCCTATTTAATAGGTAGTTAAATACTGTACACACTATCAGTTATCTAAGGACAAGTTATTTATCGATACACTACACAACCTCTTTGTACAAAACGGCCTAAAATTGCATTCGCGTGTGAAACTTTTTTTTGTTTTCTTCAAGTTGACATAGAGCAGCAACTAAGTAAATTAGACAAAATAAGTAGTGACAATACAATAAGATAATACAAAAACTTGAAAACGGAATTGGATTTGTAATATATGAGTGTCAACACGACCATATACGCTCCATTGTCTTTTGCAACTTATCCAATGATAAATCTACTGCACTGTTTGTAGGTTAAATTGATGAAAATATCTTTATAGGTTAACATTTATATTTGGTCGGCCATTTGATTAAAGAATGAATGCCCTGCTTACTTTTTCCGCTCGAGTTTTCCTGGTTATATTTGTTTTCATTTGGGACTTCACTGAAAATCCGTAATAGCTATCACGAATATGGCCAGTTTAAGTAATCAATTCCTGCTTTAATTTGTTTTGTTGTTAATTTGATAAAATAAATATTCATGATAATTAATGTGGTGTTATCGTTCTATTTCGCTAAACTATACTTAATGTGTGTATTGTCCTTGTTTTCAGCGGAGACATGTTTGAATTTTTAAGCATTTTCAAAGAAAGTTATAATCATTGATAGATTATACAATTGTAGTTTTTAATGAATAATAGAATGAAAAAACTTTGGGACTAATTAAACATTAGTTGTTCACACACTAAACGATGCATCATTTCAACAGGGAAAAACAACCCAGGGCAAAAAATGTCTGAAGGGTCATCCATCCTTTGCGAATTTCGCAACACGGGGAAAGAAACCAGGATATGAACATGATGTAGAACCACCAACGTCTGCTTTTACGTCATTAGGTTCAAGGATCATCCCCAAACCTCTGCTAAAATGTAACAATGAATCAAAAACCTTTACCTGCATGAAATTAGATTTGATTAATAAAAAAAACCGTTTCCTTTCGTTTTTATTTTTTATGAAAAATAAAAAAAATGGAATAAACAAACAAAACGTATATGTTCTGAAAGGGGACGTTAATGCTTTTACAAAAAGAAAAAAACACACACACAGATATTGGATATTTCTTCTGATTTGCCAGCAGTGGAATTTTGAGTTTATATTAAATCTAAATAGAGCTTTATGAACCTATTTCGTACCAACATAATGTATACACGTTTCAAGAAGGACCCACTATGTCTCTGATACACTCCAATGACTTTTTGATTTGATAATCATAGGATGACAGAGTACTCAATATGGATTTGCTCAACTGTCACTTCATGATTGACAGCTAAGCTTCGGAAGCACACATTATTTAGTTAACATCAGTCAAATTTGTCATTAGATTTGATAGGCAGTTTGGGTTAAAATAAATAATTGTACATACAGGTTCGGTAAGGAACATGATTGAGACTAACATTCAGTGTGTGTGTGTTAGGTTTTTAAGGATAGGTTTGAGACTTACATTCAGTTTGTGTGTGAGGTTTTTAAGGATAGGTTTGAGACTTACATTCAGTTTGTGTGTGAGGTTTTTAAGGATATGTTTGAGACTTACATTCAGTTTGTGTGTGAGGATTTTAAGGATATGTTTGAGACTTACATTCAGTTTGTGTGTGAGGATTTTAAGAATAAGTTTGAGACTTACATTCAGTTTGTGTGTGAGGGTTTTAAGAAAAGGTTTGAGACTTACATTCAGTTTGTGTGTGGGTTTTAAAGGATATGCTTGAGACTTACATTCAGTGTGTGTGTGGGTTTTAAAGGATATGCTTGAGACTTACATTCAGTTTGTGTGTGAGGTTTTAAGAATAGGTTTGAGACTTACATTCAGTTTGTGTGTGAGGGTTTTAAAGGATATGCTTGAGACTTACATTCAGTTTGTGTGTGAGATTTTTAAGGATCTTTGTCCCACTACATTGTGTTTTTCCTATATACAGTAACCTCTTCCTAATTTCCGTTTTCAACCCATATAAATGTACAACAGTTTGGTCAGCACTCTTGTGATGACACGATAACTCAGGCGGATAGAGCGATGGTATAACCATCTGAATTCCAGGGTTCGAGTCCCAGTTTAGCACCACTGATGTTTTATACTTAAAACACTATTGTTCATTATATTTTATTTCTTTATATTCTATGTATTATTTCTCATTAAAAGTACGGTTTACTTTTCAGAAATTATTTTTTAAAGGTGTTGTCATGCCGGAAAACAAAGTTTCCAGTTTCCAGTTTTTGGTAGTGGTACCGGGATTCTTGAAAAGGGACAAAAAAATAATAGATGAATAAACATTATATAGAATGGGCAGTAGGATCATTTTAGCACTGATTTTATACCTTATAGGAATATGCGTATGTTACAACCCACTAATATAATCGTACTGGTACATTTATGTAGTTGATGGTCATATAATGACCATATAACGTATCTTGAATGGGCAGTGGCATCTAATAAAACAATTGTCCTCTTAGCAGAAAAATTACCTGAATAAACCATTGTCGCTGTAAGTCACATGTACCGTGTGCTATTTTTATAGTTACCTTAACTTACCGTTTTAGTATCACTGTTCGATCATAAAAGCGTTAACCTAAGCAGTCATACACAATACAAACCATTGTGTACATTATTTTTGAGACCTTTGTTTTTACACAGAAGCAAAGCAAACATCTAAAGAGTATATTATACTATTCGTCTTTTTTTATATTTTATTCTTTGATAAAGTATAAACAATTATACAATAATAAACAAATATCCAATTGTCGCATTCGTATAAATGACACAGCATAACCCTGATGGCAGCAAAACGACTAAGTGAAGTTTTGATTCTTGACTAAGCAAACAAAGGGAATAAGGGGTAATATTCATAGACCTCTGCTTCAGCCCGTTTTCAGATCGATGTAATTAGACAGGATGGCATGTGATCGAAACTAACGTTATGCATTTTAGCACATTTTTGCCAGTTAGATATCGAATTCCATTAAATTGAAAAAGTGATATTTTTCACACTGTGACTGATATAAAATAATATTTTTCACTTTGTGAATATATTACTTAAGGTATTAACAAATCAGAACGATAACATCTATTCAAATTAGAATGAGTTGATATTTTGATATACCTTTGATATAAACGCTAAGGTATGTATTTATCAACACATTAATTACATAAACGTGATCTTAATTAACGAGATATTATCAAAAACCTTCCGCTCGTGAACAATATCGGTATTCTGCCAAACTCATTAAATAGATAATGCATTCAACCGGAAACCATTAAAGATGCTATATAAAGTGTAATGGTAAACAGATTAGCTGCACCATCAGTTTACTATTAACATGACGTTTAACTTTATAACATAATACCAATAAAATTCACCAGGATGTATAATGAAATCGATCTTACCGTCATCATTCTCATCTTCAAAATTTCGTTGTTATCAGTATGAACCCTTCTGATATGTACCGTACATGTGATTTTACTTTGAACATTTATAAATATACACATATATAAAGCCCAGTAATGGATGATAGTGAATTACTTAGTATACGCACATGTCAAGGGCGGAGCTGATACGCAACAGTGAATACATGCTTAATTCACGTGTGTTTTAATTTGCCTGGCAGTGACGCTGCACTTTGTGAACTTTACAAGTTACCTTTTGATGAATGAACAATTAGGAAAGTGATAACGACAGATGACCTGATGATAGCACAGTGTATAACATGATAGTATGAAGTGTCGATACGTACGAATGGATCCTGTCCCTCCATTTAGGTCAATACGTACTCGAAAGGTAATGGTGGATGGACATTCAATGATTTACCATTAAGTGAATATTCTAGGATATTATAGACTATTAATGTAATGGTCAGTGAACATACATGGTTTTTACCATTGAAGATCATCCGTTCTATGATGAGAGGCTATTTAACACTATAAGCGAAATGGTGGAGGGACAATTTTGTACCATTGAAAGATCATCCTAGGACGAGAATATAGTGTAGACTATTGATGTAATAGTCAGTGAAAATACATGGTTTTTACCATTGAAGATAAGCCGTTCTAGGTGAGAGGATATTTAACACTATAAGGGAAATGGTGGAAGGCCATTCGTGGTACCATTGAGGGATCATCCTAGGACGAGAGTATAGTGCAGACTGTTTATGTTATGGTCAGTGAACATACATGGTTTTACCATTGAAGATAATCCGTTCTAGGTGAGAGGATACTTAACACTGTTAAGGTAATGGTGGAAGGACATTCGTGGTACCATTGAGGGACCATCCTAGGACGAGAGGATAGTGCAGACTGTTTATGTTATGGTCAGTGAAAATACATGGTTTAACCATTGAAGATAATCCGTTTAGGATGAAAGGATAATATACTCTGTGATTTTAATGGCCAGTGGAAGCTAAGTTCAATAGTTTAATATTGATGTTCGTAAAAAGAGCAGCCGGTAGTTTTACACCATCAACTTATAATCTAAAGACATATACAGATTTACCAAGGAGGATCTTACTTGGACGAAGACTGATGGATATTGCTGAGCAAGTGTAATTGCGAGTGGGCGTACGTTACAAGAATGAACACATTTGAATACAAAAATATACTGCTGACGATTTACATAATTTTGTTTGAATATAGGTGGAACGTTACCATCAGCTGAGACCTTTAAAGATAGTGTTAAGCTTATACAGGTGTGATAAAGTGGATTTTTACCATTGGTACTCTTCACCTGACGACCTGACACAACAAAAAAAAGGTAAGATAACCTTATGTATTTTTACTTTGTATTTCAATCTTCAGGTTTCGATTTGTTTTCTTTGATTTATTTTTTTACTTGGAATGTTCTGATAGTATTTTTTACAATGGAATTATCAATCAATTATTGTCATATAAGGAAACAAAACAAATGAGAGATTTCAAATTAAGTAATTATTATGATGGATTAGAAACATATAAAATGAAGTCTTAACATTAAATTGGATATGTAATGGTCATATTTCGAAATACCGAATGTTTTGATAACCTTAAACAGAGAGAAATTTTCCTTTTTACAATAATTACATCAACCTAATGTTCATTTACTAAATGAGCAAAAGTGATATCTAAACTGACTTTTTTCAATTTTGATATTGGAAGCATTATAATGAATACTTGCTTGTATCATGCATGCAGCTAGATAGACATACAAAGACCCCACGATATACATGCATTGTACAACAGAAGACAGTGATCGACAGTCAGTTTTATTACCAATAGGAATATTACACAAAATATTTTAAGTATAAGTTGGTGTTTATTTGTGCATGTAATTAAATATTTTTAATTGATATATGCAGTACATACATCACTGGTGTTCCACTATAATTTAAACAGAACTATTTCTGATTTTAGCGATATCGTTGAAACATCATGGGAAAGATGTTTTTACCAATGTACTGTCAAGATATATCTGTTTATTGAATGGTCTATATTGATATATATTTGGTGATCTCTTTCACATAGTAAAACCAAATATCACTGAGGGTATATTCTGGTTTACTCTCTCTCTCTCTCTCACTCTCTCTCTCTCCCTCTCTCTCTCTCCACTCACTTAACAACTATAAACATTTAAGCAATATCTCTCCTACGACCACCAGTGTCATAATCATAGAGATATTGGGGATATGTAAACTATATTATCTACATTTCCATCTCACAGAACACCGAACACTACCCTTTCAATCAACTCAGTTCTAGTGAACCTTTGTCACGTGTAACTATGGACACACGTGATCATACTCGTTCAGTTACACAATACACCTGTTTTATGTCTCCCCAAAATACTGACGACTGTTACAGTCGTCAGTTGATCATTAACTCTCATTCATTGACAAACAGTTAAATATATTAAAACACTCAATGATATGTTTCAGACAAGAGAAAAAAAACTAACACAATAGCTGAATGCGTATAAAGAGAAGCTTTCTACATTCGGAAACTTCGTGTTTCTAGACAAAATTGCTTGAATATTGAACATTGTGTATAACCAGAATTGTAAGTTTCTTTAAAATCACGTATGATCAATAAAATATATAAAAGTATAATTGAAAAGGAATTGATTTTTTCAGACAGGGGATATATACATTGTTTTAACATTTTGTATTTACCAAAACTGATTTAAATTTGTTTCTAGAATATTTTGCTTTTCACTTCGTCACAAAATACGCAATCGTAAAACAAATCACCGACTGACAGTTAACCTCCAAAAATAGAAGTTTCCGGATGTACGAGGTTCCATCATACTGACAGGATATGGCAAGTAGGGGATATAACTAAACGTTATCACAGTCCGCTTATCACATTAATTCACTAGTGCGGATTACTAATTCCGCCATTGTGACAGGTAGATGACTAGTTCCGCCATTGTGACAGATATTGACTAGTCCCGTACCTGTACATGTATTATAACAGAGTGAACACTTGTACCTGTATTATAAAGGTAAATCACTTGTACCTGTAGTATAACAGACAGAACACTAGTACCTGTATTAAAACAGGTAAGTTACTAGTCCTTCCATCATAAGAGATAAATCACTCAAATTTTTACTATAACATGTAAATGACTATATATATAGCTAGTCCCGTCAGAAGAACAGGTAAATTAGTACTACCTATATTAAAACATGTAAATGACTAGTCCCGTCAGAAGAACAGGTAAATTACCACTATATTAAAACATGTAAATGACTTGATCCTCCATTACAACATGTAAATGACTGGTACCGCCAATATTATATATACAAACAATCAATGTACTAGATCCTGCTCGAGCGCCGGTCAATGACGGTAACAAATATGTACATATTCACGAAAACATTATTTGCAAAATCTTTCAAAGCAAAGGTTTTGTACATTTTACCACTGAAATTAATTTATTAGCACTTTTAACTCAACTAAATCAACGTTTCTTTGTTGTTTTTATATCTCGAGAGTCATTCAACGCCAGGCAATGATTTGTAACGTTGCACACCTGCGAATGCAATGTCTGCCGTCATTTATCATATCTGTCAAAGGTCAATATTTACACAAATGACTTCGGCACTTTTACTCATCAATAAAGATACATGAAACCATAATATGTGGTATGAACAATACATATAGTTTGAGACGAAAAAATGTTTTTGCTCATTATAACATTTTATGAAAAACCCCATTAATGTTTTAAATTATATGGATTGGTTAAACACACGTGTTATTATGTCCAGTTTCGTACA
Organism: Chlamys rubida; assembly: GCA_032359455.1. Lineage (NCBI taxonomy): Eukaryota > Metazoa > Mollusca > Bivalvia > Pectinida > Pectinidae > Chlamys > Chlamys rubida. The sequence goes on from JAUMHH010134073.1 coordinate 9,203, forward strand.
TTAATTGAGATTAGGAATTCCCCTTATTTTGAAAGCGATTATAGTAACAGTGAGGAATGAGAGAATAAAACCCGCAATAGCTCCGAAGTTCCGGTAAAAGTTGTCGATTGCATCCGGGTAGAATGCCTCCAGGTATTCATCGCCTGTCCTAAACTGACATGGCGCCGCTGTGAAAGGGGAGACAACATCAGGTTAGAATAATAAATTATACTCGGATTGGAAACATTAACAGATTAATATATGACGTAAATGTATAGACAGCTAAATGTCACGTCTTTTTAGAATTAATTATTATTAGAAAAGTAATTAATAAAAAGTTAATTAAAACGATAAAAATTTTGAACGGTAGGAGGTACATATCGAAGATATCACATTTCTTTAATTTGTAAATACAGATTACTTAAACAGAAAAGCGTTTAGATCTGACGCCAATAGTGCAAAACTGCATTTGCATATGTATCAACGCAATACCTACCTCCTGGGCCAGTCGCGCACGTGAAATTGGAGCCATGGAACTCGTTTGCTACTAAAATCTCCGTACTGTACTTGTGAATAGTGAACCAGGCGGCCCAGTGGAAAATCTCAATCATACTCTCCAGGCTCCTGTGTAACATACATTGCAAAAAGAGTAAGTAATGATATGTAGTGTATAAATAATGTCCTATCTAGGCAGCACGAAAAAAGGCACCATTACGAACTATTTTTTTCAAGTGATTTCAAAACAATTCATACCCTTTCTACTTAGAGCTTTACCGCTCATAGGTGAGAGATACAGTTCAACATATAATCAGTATAGACATATAAACAGTATAGACATATAAACAGTATAGACATATAATCAGTATAGACATATAAACAGTATAGACATATAAACAGTATAGACATATAAACAGTATAGACATATAAACAGTATAGACAACAGTATAGACATACAAACAGTATAGACATATATCAATAGCAGAATATGCACACAGAAGGAGTCACGGAAGGGGGACATGCACATCAGTCCTTATTTTAAGAACAAACTTGTAAATATTTAGATAGATTTACTATTTCTTTCGTTTAAAAAATGTCAGTGGGTAGTAACATCACTGCAGAGCATCAGTCCTTATTTAACAAGCACAGTTTAAATGCTTACATAGGTTTTCTATGTATTTTTGATTGATTTGACGGCGACATTTCTGAAAGTTGTAGCATGGCTAAATATATATATATTAATGTTTTAAATATTTCTTTCAAAAGAAAGAAAATTCAATGCAACAAATTACATATCTTCTAATTGGCACAAAGTACACAATTCGTGGCGCAAACAAATGTTTATGAATTCTTATATTGCTTATTGTGTTCCAATGACGTGTAGTGTCAGCTTTGCAAGGAAAACAATAGTTGGTCAATGTTAATTCATGCCTTTGTATTGCTAAGACCGATTTAGTTACTGAAATAGAAGGCAATCCTTTCCAAATAGGTATTTGATATCATCGATCAAACATTAGCTATGTACTTGATTGTAGTAAGACTTATTACTGATTGAAGTTTGAGGCTTATATCAATTATAACATAAAAACTGGACAAATAGCTCTATCATAATTGTAGCGCATAACGTATTTATCTAATTTGTTCGTACTAAAAGTAACCTCCCTTTGACTTCCGTTTGGATATTATTGTAGCACAGTTAGTCTGGGACACTATCTGAATCCTTATCAACAGCTGTTTTTCGGCCATACGTACATATTACGTGTTTCTGGATAGTATTGATGCAATGTTATTAATCCAAATTAAAGCTTAAATTACTGGGGTTTCCCCCCCCCCTGAGACCTTGATTAACCCTGATTGTACTACTTCGTGAAATTATCCGTGTTTGGGATTTATATTGACTTGGCGTAAAACAGTGTATGGTTAGTATCAAATGCATTACAGTGACTAAATTAATCGCATTTTATATACATTTAAAACGCCCTGGTTGGTAGTAACTTTTATTTTCTTTGTGGCAGACAAAAAGTCATTCTGGAGATTGATCATTTTGTGATATTATAATCGTTTAACATAAATCATATGGGAGCAAATGTAAACGAATCGGTGTCTAAATAAGTTAAAGTTCTCCATGTCAGCAAGAATGCGTCTCTTCATTTCACATCAGCATAGAACAAGGAAAACTAATCGATAATGTTTTCAGTTTGATTTGGTTTTCATAGAATGAAATTATTAATGTCGAGAGGAAGCATGCATTGCAATACAAATGTACCATGCGGTAACTAAACGACTTATTAGTTTAAATTAAATCGATTTAAGTTCAGCTAATTTTGTATACAATGCACATACATGTGCTATTATCGACTGGTTTTTCTCACATACTTGTGTTTATGTCAAGTTCTACTTCTACTTCTAAATGGTACTGATCAACTTCAACAATTTGAAGATAAAATGTCAGACGAGGAGTGAAACATGGAAAGAGATTGTTTTTAAAAGATACGAGATGGTCTAATTGGCGTTTGAAAAGTGACGGTAGAGGGCTGATTTGAATAATTCCGTTGTGGGGCTCGATTTGCCTTGTTTGTGCATACGAATGTAGATGTATGATATACTGCGATATTTTAACATGAATAAAGACGAAAACTGAAAACAGAAACCTAAACCTGCAAAACTATCTGGAGATCAACGAGTTCTACGCCTATGATTACGTTAGGTTATGCTGTTTTGAATCGAGAATAAAAACCGTGCAAATTGTAAAGTGTGACAAAAAATGATCAGGGACTTTTCGAATGGGGTGGTTGTATATTACATTAGTGACGAGAACTGTAAAGACAATGTGAGAATGAGAATACTACCTGAGAAGACCTGACGAGAACAGCAGGGATGCGGTGAGAATTAGAGTGATGGTACTGTTAGCTATTTGCGCGTTCTGGAACACGCCCATACATCCAACTGTCATTATCTCCCCTACGAGGTGCAGCACGAAAACAACGGCATAGTAAATGCCGAACCTCTGCCACTCCGGATACAGTCCCGTCACCCTGGCAATAGACAACGCCACGCATGCGTCAACTCAAATCAATTCAATACACAATAGTAGTTTTAATTCATTAATGATAAACAGAATATGAGTTAGAATACGTGTGATCAATGAGCGATAATCTTATATATCCAAGCAACTTGTTAAATGTTTTGAGGGTGCTATAAATGATAACATGTAACTGCCAGCTGACATTAATACTTGCTATACATTGTATATAAGGAGGGTGGAGTAGTTGAAAGCGCACTGGCCTTTCGCTGAAACGGCCGGGGTTCGATTCCCCATTGGCCATGGAAAGGTAATGGGTTACCTTTTTATATTTAAAATTAAATATGTTTCTTTTTTGAAGATTCTAGCATCTACGTGTAACATGTATGTATGTTACGCATCTTGTCTAGTGACCCTGTGTCCTGACCAGTAAAGAGTGCTACTGGATACCAGTGTGTTTATAACAAACCATCAGATGACAAAGATATATAAACAACTACAGTATAATAACTGGTTATATACTAGAATGTTTATAACAAGCCTTGTGTAGATGATGCTATAGACAACTACATTATAATACCTTGTTATATACTAGTATGTTTATAACAAGCCTTGTGTAGATGATGCTATAGACAACTACATTATAATAACTTGTAATATACTAGAATGTTTATAACAAGCCTTGTGTAGATGATGCTATAGACAACTGCATTATAATACCTTGTAATATACTAGTATGTTTATAACAAGCCTTGTGTAGATGATATTGTACACAACTGCATTATAAGACCTTGTAATATACTGGTATATTTATAACAAGCCTTGTGTAGATGATGTTATAGACAACTACATCATAATACCTTGTAATATATTAGTATGTTTATAACAAGCCTTGTGTAGATGATGCTATAGACAACTACATTATAATACCTTGTAATATACTGGTATGTTTATAACAAGCCTTGTGTAGATGGTATTATAAACAACTACATCATAATACCTTGTAATATACTAGTATGTTTATAACAAGCCTTGTGTAGATGATATTATAGACAACTGCATTATAATACCTTGTAATATACTAGTATGTTTATAACAAGCCTTGTGTAGATGATGTTATAGACAACTACATCATAGTATGTTTATAACAAGCCTTGTGTAGATGATGTTGTAAACAACCACATTTGACCACCTTGTATACATACCAGTATGAAGTTATGAACAACTACTGTTTAATACCTTGTAAATTTACTAGTATGTTTATAACAAGCCTTGTGTAGATGATGTTATAGACAACTACATCATAATAACTTGTAATATACTAGTATGTTTATAACAAGCCTTGTGTAGATGATGTTGTAAACAACTACATTTGACCACCTTGTATACATACCAGTATGAAGTTATGAACAACTACTGTTTACTACCTTGTAATATACTAGTATGTTTATAACAAGCCTTGTGTAGATGGTGTTATAAACAACTATATTTTACTACCCTGTATACCTACCAGTATACGATGATACTGAAGATGAAGCTTGCGAAGAGTGTGAAGGGTACGATATGTAGGACGTAAGCTATCATAAAGGCTGCTGTCCCATAAAGTCCATCTCTCGTCTCTCGGTAGTACATGTCGCGCATGGGCGGAACTAAAATACGGCACGGTAGTGTCAGTCATTGTGTACATTGAGCATAGTAAAAGTTGATTAGAGATTACATGTAACAATAATGATTGTGAATATCTAATATTTGTGATGTTGTTTATTGAAACCCTAACACTCATGTCATCAGTGAAGGATGGATACATTGATGCATGCATCCTTATTCAGTTGGATGGCATACATATGTAACTTGCTCATTAACGCTTGTTTGTACGGGAGTAAATGAAATGTTTTTTTTTATTTATTTAATATTTGTAATGTAAATTTAAAGAATATTCAAAACAAAAAATAGTATATAAATATTTGTAAATAAAAGCATAAATAACTATACAATAATAACTTCTGTAATTCAAAGCAGATTATGTCGCACTTAAATTTATATATTATGACTTACAATATTTCATTATTGCAAATATTTATGAGTTTTCGAACACCACTTACACAAAGCCACCCCGTTGAGGATAGCGACGTAGGGCGGCACACTAAGCGACTGGTACATAAGACCCACTCGGTCCTGTATGCTCTCCTGGTTGGTCTTCATGCGGCCCAGGAATGCACAGATAAAAGGGACAAACAATGAAAGGAGAAACAATCGGCTGATGTAGATCGTCCGGTCTCGACCAAGGTTCACCATCATTCGACTGTAACAACAACAAAAAATGTCGTGAATTTAAAATTTATCTTTTAAAAAACTTATATAAATCACTCTTGTTGGGCCGGATGGTACATGTGGCGCCTGAATGTGTCCACCTTGATGACTAAAAGAGAAAATAGAAATTTCGAAATAACCAGCACAAGTTTTATTTCTCATCTTTGGACAATACATTCCTGAAGTCAGAGACGATAGATAAACTTGAAATAGTGTTAGTTATAACCACGTTTGTCTGCATATCGTAAATAGATAAATGGGAAAATTAATGCTACAATACAATACAGAAAGTACTATTGAATATCGACCCAGTCATAAAGTGCTAAGCAAGCATGGACAAGATGAATTGGTATGACCTGGCATGCTATTTAAAAATGGTAACACATGCATCGAGATTAAAGTGGTTTTAGAAACCTCATCAATATTAATCTAACATCACATCAGACCGCTTTAGTTAAATAAGTAATGTGTGCATGTCATTATGCAGTTTGATTGACGAGATAGACCTTGATTTATACATAGGGTAATCATCGTAACAAGTCGAGTCCTAAACACCTTATCCGGAATGTAGACAAAAGCTTAAAATAGAACCACATTATTTATGTTATAAAATTGATGTATATTCAACGAAAAATACCTATGTTTATACCCGCGTGACAGGAAGCTTTCAATTGGGTTTTGTATCAGAAGGAATATCATTTCTGTCAATAAAATATAGAATTCTAATTGATCATGAGTAGACAAATATTCAAACTATAACAGGATACGTCAATTACCACACAGAGTGAGGTTTCAGACAGAGTATAATCACTGAAGATCAAAGTATTAAACGTTCCTGAAGCCTCTTTGTAATTATTTGTCCCCACATTTTACGGTAAAAACATGTTCACCTATAGTTATATTTTCTACTCGATTTTATATACATAGATATCTTGCATAGGCAATATAGAGAATGATATAGCACTTTCATAGCAAACAGCTGTTTTTTCTCTTCAAGCCCGAGGCAAAATGATTATGATAATTTTATAGCTAATTTTGTCATCATACATAGCTATTGATTGTTCTGTACACACAGTAACCAGTATATCATATTGTATAGACAATTACTATTATCAATATTAATATTGTCTTACATACATGTATATTCTTTTTAAATATATATACATGTACAATATATTGTATAGCTGTGTGATAATAGTTCAAAACCCCAATATTCTAAATACTCTCAGTATGCTTGAATAGAAAGAAAATTGGGTTTTTACACCAACAAAAAACATTTTATAAGATAAATCATCATTTTCTTACATTATTTTTCCTTTTGTTATATTTTTGTTATAAAGCGGAGAGATATATCCGATATAATTAATACAATGCAGAAAGAAATAACGGTTTTTAAGTGTAACTAGGACCGTCACAGAAGTCCCCACAACTATCTCTGTAGTCGCCATGACACACTGGAAAGATTTAACATTGCCATAATTCCCTTTAATACTAAGTTGGAGAAAATTAGACAGAGAGTTGGATCGATGGCATCACCTTGGCGTACACCCATAAATGTGTCAATTAATTATAGACCACGGTTAAGTTGTCATGCTTGATGCTCGATCAGAAAGTTAAACGCGTTACGCACATCTACTGATGTCCACCAATGTTCTTGGGAAGGTTCGTAAGTATTTAACCAATATAAAAAACCTCTGAAACCATTTGGCGGTAGACAAATAAGAAGAACAAGAGGAAGAAGACGATAATAAAAGAATAATATTAATAGTAAGAAACGCTGCAAAATTGCTTCGCATCATGTCATATGGGGAAATCATTGATCGAATTCAAGCTACAATGTATTATATTGATGAGTTAAAAAACATTTCGATTATTATATCCACTACTCTTTTCCCTAAAAAAATATTTCTACCGGTGTTATTAACAATGGTCTACTACGGAGTCACCGTACACAAAGAGTTAAGCAAGAAATAAACTGAAATGATAGCTAGGATCAGAGTTTTGAATATTGAAGACAATACATCATAACAGGTGGAGCACAATGCAACAGGTGAATCTATTGTTACATATGAATCTATTAAGCTCTCTTATATTCGTGTTAAAGTAATATACATGCAAAGAAATGGAATTTTTCTAAAACCACGTCATCTAAGGATGAAGTCATTTTCATAATTTTCAGTGTTTATTGATTTCGGACACAGACAGGCTAGGTGTCAATAAGTGTGTGGGCTAATTAACTTACCCAACAAGAGCGTTTAAGATTCGGAATATATTAGGTGGGCGGGGTTTGTAGAAGAGCACGAGCGTGCGGCGCGTGCAGGGTTTCATGGTTTCCTCCATCACCATGTTAAGTGTTTCGTTGTGGATCTCAGACATGGAGAAGGTCTGGACCAAGGCCTTCACACGAGTGGCTGAGTCAAACTCACTCTCGTGATTTCTCCTGTCAACACTTGCCAGGTCAACTGTCAACAGAAAAACATAATTTTAATATAAGTTACATGTACTGACAAAAGGGGCGGCATCATTGTTATACAATAAAATGTCAACAAGTGCATCACTCTAACATGAGACACTGACAACAGTGCGTTATCACTGTCTCACAAGGACATCATTTCATACAATCAAATGTCAACGGCCCGACATCATTTTAATGCAGTCAACAGTAGCTTCATGCTGGTACTGTCAACAGGAATGAAACATTGTGATGTACACTATAATTAACTGGCAAAAGCGGCACCATCTAAATTTGATGGGGATATTATTGTTACACAAACAACCGTAGAAAAACCCAACAAAACATATCGTATACAGGACAGCATCGTTAGTACCTAAATACCTAAAACAGCCGTCAACAGGGAGACATCATTGTTATATAACCGTTAACCAAAAAAAGGTCATTTTTTTACGAGAATCTGTAAACCATTATTTTACAATGATATGTCACAAATTAAGAATTTTGTATAATCAACTATCAAAAAGGAGCATAATACTCGTACAGCATCGACTAATATCTAGATAAGTCACTGACGCTATACAATCACGTATCAACATAAAGGGACGTACGGTATATATTCAAATGTTTACAGGAAGACAAAACTGATATTTGTTCGAGTGTCAACACTCATAAATCACTGATAAAGTGTCAACAGGAAGGGAGAATTGATATGTATGAAGTATCATCAGGAAGCAAGATTACGTGATAGTTAATTTAAATGTCAGCAGGAAGAGTAATTGTATACAATCAACTGTTACATGTAACGGAACACAACCATTATCACACTTTAATGTAAAATCTCATTTTATTACAACGAAATGTCAATAGTGAAAATTAATATTCATATTTCAATTGATTATAAATAAGACATATTAAAAACATATTCTTAAGTGGGAATTTGGAGATATATTTATCAATCATAATATATGGTAAGACAAAAGTTAAAATAGTTATATTTTGTATCTTTTCACTTATCATAATAACTAGTCGTACAAATAAATAAATATAGAGAGATACAGCGCATCACAGTCATGTGAAATAATACTATCGATCACAATAACGAATCGTTAATACAAAAACCTAAGTCATCATTATTATCGTTCAAATGTTATCTTTGACATGATGTCAGTAACTGAACGATAGGTGGAAGTAATAATATGACAGTTTAAAAACCGTTCTAAAAGACTCAAATCTCCGGATTTAATTTGAATTATAGAAAATGACAATTTAGTAGTTGACATTTTATTGCATTTTGACGAATTGAATATAAATTTTAACTACTGTTTTAGTATCTGTCACAATGTACAGCTTCGCTATTCATCACGATGTATTTTACTGCATTTTGCCTGTCTCCATCAATGCGAAATAAGATATAAAATGGTAAAACGAGTAGTTTTAGGTTACAAACACATGGTAATATCAACATAGATGTCGAGTTGGGTGACGTAATATGCATGATTTTGTCATTTGTGATTGTCTGCCTCTAGGCAATCAGATTATCCTGCCAATATTTACAAAGACTGAATGGTATAATGAATACAAACAGCGCGGGCATTTATTTATCATGAATCGATATACAGATTATAAAAAAACAAATATTGGCTGTCTCCCTTTTATAAAATTAATAATGTGTTTAGTGTTTATGTTGTAATTCAAATGGTATTATTGGAAAACGTTTCGACTAAGTTAATCAATTAAACCATTACTTCTAACGTCAATGCAGTGTTATTTGAAGTGTACTGTCAAGCGTCAACATGACGTGTGTACCGACGACGACTTAACCTGATCATATAACAACGACAACGGTGTTCATAGAGCTATGGACGCAATGACGCTTAAAATGGTTTGTTTTATAAAGTGAAGAGTCAATGCAATTAGAAAATGTATTATTTTGATATGTCCCAAATCGCCAAAATACTGTTGGGTTGAACATGTTTCTTCACATGAAACTGGAAACATATTTTATTTTCCAAAATATTACAGTCATGAACTATTATTATGGCAGGATGTAAATGAAGATACATTTGAATCCTTCTGGTTTGTCTGGTTTCTGACCCGTTTGGAGTACAATTAACTACACCAGAAGTTAACGCTTTCATTCCAAAATTTCTATTGAAGCAAGTTTGAAGCTATGTGTAAATGGATCAGATTTGAAGTCCGTATATCCTAAAGATATGATTATAAACAGCTTACTATAGTGGTCAAGAGGGTTGGCGAACGGCGGACAGGGGTGACCAATTTGACCAAAGTAGTCGACGAGATCGCTGGACTTGCCCAGGAAAACCTGCTCCCCCATGCTCATGATGCAAACCTTGTCAAACATCTTGAAGAGTTCAGAACGAGGCTGGTGAATGGTGAGAATGACAAGTTTGCCGCTGTTGTGGGCGATGTCGGCTAGGTTGGATACGAGATACCTGGCCGTGTAACTGTCAAGGCCTGTCGTAGGCTCGTCCAGCATCAGTATCTCTGAGAAAATTACCAAATATTTGAAGTAAAGATATCCTTTATATACATAGATTTAATGTTAAATCGTTTTTATCACCAAACACTGGAGACTTTTATATTTAAATACACTCATATGTTAGCCCAGTATCCATGTAAAATGTACAATGTACAGAAATTTCAATGATAGCATCATAATGTTGCCCAAAACGCTAAAAAATGATCACTGCTAAAATATGTACGTTTACAGAAATTTGAATTGAATTTCATGCTTTGTTAATTATCTTAAATATCAAAATTGATTCCATATGAGCAATAAAATATATAACCAGAAAATATGGCGAGCACATTCTAACGTAAGCGTTTGTTTATTACCTTATCTAGATATACAATGCCCCACCAAAACCGATATGTAATAATTGGTTCAAATGAAGTATGGGAAGGCGGATCGTGCCGATGGACGTTATACAAAACAATAGTCACTCTTAAAGACCTAAAAAGTGCAATGAATCTACATTATATCAGTCTACTTTATACCAGAGTTTTCAACGTGGGAATTGACACTGGTACAACACAGATATATTTGTTTTAAAACAGCGTAAAGCAAATGCATGGGGAGAAGGCTATTAGAACATGCTGTTTATTGCTTGGTCAAAATCATATGTTAAATGTGCTTTTCTAAACGGAATCTAGATCATAATCCCATTGTTCTTGGGTGACAACAATCGATTTGAGATTGTGTAATTACTTGGATCTTGAAGTAGTTGTATTGCTATGGTTACACGTCTCCGTTCTCCACCAGATATTCCACGATTCACAGTGCCACCAACTTTTGACTCCGCCACGTTTTTCAATCCCATTTCTTGTATAACTTTATTCACCTATGGGAAGAAGGTGCAAATCAGATATAAAAATTATGAAAATTATAGGATAAGACAAGTGGCAAATATCTATATAGTTCATTTTCCTTACAAGATCGCATCGTATTTCTCGCAATTTTTACTAAACAAGCAGGTTGCCTTTTTTTTTTACTTTCAATTTCTAAAATATGCGATGGCCTTGTAGCCGAAAATATTCTTGCACGGTTTGTATGCAATACTAATTTAGAAAAAGACAGTCGGTTGTAGTCTAAATGTGCCAACGTTATAAAGATGTTTTTATAAGCACGTTGCCTTTTCACAGGGTTTAGCCTATGCTTCGAATACTTTATAATTCTTTTTTTTCTCCCTCGCCGACGATCGATCCCGTCGAGTTCCGCTACC
>JAUMHH010134184.1:3375-20703 GCA_032359455.1 Chlamys rubida
TAGTTCATCAGTAGTGGTTAGAGTAGGTAGTTCATCAGTAGTGGTTAGAGTAGGTAGTTCATCAGTAGTGGTTAGAGTAGGTAGTTCATCAGTAGTGGTTAGAGCATTCTCTGTCTGAGTTCAAAGGTCAGGGCTAGAAGGTCATGGGTTCTTTTCCTTCTCCATTTGTATTGGCCTTGAACTCTGCATTAATCTTATTTTTGTTTCCCGTTGATAAGGAATCATTAAGGCATTCCGATCTTTGATAATTTTGTCCTCATGAAATTATTTCTGTCCCCAGAGTTCAGATAAACAAATTGACTTTTCAACGAAAATTAATTATGATTTGCTCAAAAATTCTGCATGCTTTTAGGAACCGGTATGCACTAAGCCTTTTCATACATATAAATGATTATAAATCTGTCACATTATATTGATTGAGGAGTTCACAAAGTGCGTGTAGATTGCTGCATTATAAATGCTAGCTATCTCGTATAGAATTTGTCCCATGTTACCTATAGTTTAGTTGTGTAGTTATAGGTATATAATTAATATGATAAGTATTATATGTATTCATCTGTCTGGTTTAAATAGAGCTTGATATATATCAAAATATATTGGCGCTCATCATTAATCAGTTATTAGGGCTAGGCGGATATCTGTACATAGATCATCCCAGGCCACTATACGATCGTGATATTAGTCAGAAATTCCACAAGATGATAATTTACGTCACCTGTCTCTGTTTGATAATTAAATGCGTAATTATAAGAAGGATATGATTCAGAAGTTTTAAAAAAATGCAGGAAATAGAAATAAAAACTAGAATGTACAGTTGTTGAAATGTGACGGAACATAAATTTAATGGTGATGCTATTACAAATAATTTTCAAACAGTTTTTAAGATAGAAACAAAAAGTAAGAAAAATATTTTTAAAAAAATATATAAACACTGTTTTGCCCTTTGAATAATGCAATAGTTTAAAATTATTGGAAAATATTAAAGTAGTCACTAAAAGTTTGGGCTAGGTTAGAGAAATTTAGCCATTTATGATTCAGTTAGATAAAGAATGACCTTTTATGAACTGTGAATGTAAATCTCACTAAACAAACTAATCTTGGTCAGGTATAGGATTTAAAACTTTAATGGGAATATTTCATTCTTAATTAAAAATTACATTTGACAAATGAGTCGGGTCTGTTAATTTCTTCTAAATTGTTCAATTCACAAGTAAACACATTCTTGATGAAAAGACAAAATGGTCAACAATGAAGCAAATTGTAGTCCTGACCCCACGGACATGCAGGTGACCAGGGTACATGGAATTATACTTGTGGACGAGAAATCCTGTATTTGTCCGTTGTAAACCTTGTTTTCATACTGAGACAGCAATTTATCATGGCTTTGTCAATTTCTGATTTTGATATTGGTGTCTCTAAGGTTTTGACATTGACAACACAGAATGCGGTTTCATCTTTCATGGCTGTGCTATATATAAAAGAAATTTCAGCATGGTTGTATTATTTAAATAAGAAAAAACCATTGCACCTTTGTGAATTTTTTCTTTTTAGAAAATTTATCTTCGTAAATGTCTGCAATTTTCATCAAGTTCATTTTACTGAGAAAAAACCCAAAGAAAATGACTTAAAAACATATAATACTTAGCTAAATACTGAAGGGAATGATTAAATATAGACTAACTAAACGTTACTGTATCAGCGATTTGAGCATGCCACTTAAATGTACTGTAATCAGAGATAGAAAAAACATGGCTCGTTATTGAATTAATTGCACGGTAGTTAATTAAACCATATACCTTGGTCTAGACTGATAAGTAAAAGAATGGAGTTCTATGGAGCTTGGCATTTCATTAACAAAGCCATTTTCTGCTCCAGCTAACTTGTTTAAAGAGACTTTGGTTTGAATACACTATATACTTCTGAACATAATGTACCAAAAACTTACCTGTGATTTTGATCAGCCAATTCCTAAAGGCCTACTGTCTTGTTTGTTAAAACTGGTAGTGCAAGTCAAATGTTTTTAGATAATCCTTAAAAATAAAAAAATACAAGAATTAAACATTATAAATAGAATTTTTTTTTTGATAATTCCCTTCGACCCATTTTTTCCCGGTTTGTACCTCAAAACAAGCGAATGCCATTTTCTTTAAAGTTAGAAACTAAATGAACCGTACTGTGCTGAGATTTGGGGGAAAAAAATTGTTGCAGAATTTCACTTTAAAATTTCAGTATTCCGATTCTATTTAAGTTGTTATTGGTAAGTCGGGAGACGTCTGTATTCTTGTTCAAATCGTTTTGTGAAAGGTCTACGCCGTTCAAGGTCAATGGTAATGATATATACCTGATTGGCTGATGGTTTTCGCTCCCATTACTTGATTTGCAGTGCATATCAGGTTTTCATCAATGGAAGAAAACAGTTAAAAAACAGGGGAAATATGACCAAATATTTCATTGATATAACTGTAATCTATGTAAAAATCTTTTAAATTCTACAAGACATCAAAGTGCAGTATATCTTTGAAAATTATGCAGTTTTCCCCTATGAAAAAAATAATTCAACACTTTTCAAAACAGGAGCCAAATTTAAGATCCTTTTATTTCGATTCTTGACATATAAAGCAACAATATAGCTTAATTTGAAAATTCATTCCTAGATTGGAAAGTGATCAATCGAAAGGACAACTTAAGAAGCTCAAATGTATTGAACAACAGCATGTTTCAGTTAAAATGTGGAACACTTACCTAGACTGTCTGTATGGTTATGTAAGGCTCATAGTCTAACTACCTATCTTCTGTACACATCTGGATTTTCTCATAATGAAGGCAAAGTCCATATGCATGCCACCTTGTGGATGACACAAATTGACAAGTCGAGTAACAGAATCTTGCATACCTATGATTTTAAAGTAATGCTTTGATTAAAGATAAAAGTGAATTACAAGTAAGTTGTCACATGGTAACAATTGACTGGCTTTGATCACAGAGTAGCTCTTTGATCGATAATCGTAAATTAGACTTACCACTGCCGATTAGCCTTGCGATTGATTAGTTAGTTAACGTTGTTGATGTCCAGAACCAAATAAATAGCTATCTGCGAACATTTGATTTTGCCATGAGATATTATACAGGTGCAGAAAAGATATTTATAATTACATATGGTCTGTTGATGCAAAAACTTGTCAGTTGTTTTTATCATATATACCCTGCATGAAGCGTTAAGAAACCGTTAATCTTTATTTGCAAATTTAATTTAATTTTGATTATTATGAAAATATTTCAGAATGAAAATTTTCGTTATCCTCCTGTTAACCCTTTCACCACTTGTAGACCATAATGGACTGATCCAGATCAATGCATGGAAGAGTTTACTAAAGTTACATAGGGGGTGAAAGGGTTAATTTAAGCTGACATTGCTTAAAAATGGATAACATTCAAGACCTGATGTCATCTTCATTGAAACACATCACTGTGGTACCTTAATAAATAGACGTGGACACGGATATTAAAAATCATTCTCAAAATTAAATAATTTTCTCTGTAACTCGTTCTAGACTGCTTGATAATATGTGTTTAGTAGGTGATAAAATTACTTCCAACAATTAAACTTTAAATAATATTCGATAGTAACAGAGATTTTATGCATTGTGACGCTATTTTTTTCAGTTGAGTTACTTTATTTAATACGTATACACTGGGAAATGTGTGTGCCTTAGATGGCTGAACTTGCCACCTTTACCCCTGTTCTCAGCAAGCTCAAGTTTAGATTTTGCGTGATGATTCCGGATCACAGAAGTTTTCAAAAGAAAACATTCCAGATATTTTCTTTACAAACTTAAATGGTGTTTTAGGGCAATGTGGCTATCATGCTTTTCTTTCGTGTGTTTGTCCTTTGTTTAGTATACAAACAATTCACATTCATTTTAAACAAATCGTCCAGATTCTGTCAGATTTTAACAACAATCACGTACCCAAGATGTTGAATTGAGGGATTATATAACTCTTAAAATCTGACTTTTGACAAGTTAAGATCATTTTTTTTCAAAGCAAGATTCTGTTTCTTTGTAACAGGATGTGTGTGTAACGAGATGTATGTTTCAATTTTGACATTATCAGTCTTTTTAAAATATGAATTTAATGACATGTTAACTCATTCACCCCTGAAATTTCCTAATGAACTATTCCAATCTTTGAATTGGAAGAGTTCAAATGTGTCTTCAGGGGTGAATGTGTTAAATATTAAACTACATGTAGACATAATACCATATTTATCCTGCAATAAGCCCGGGGCACCAACACATACCTATAACTCAAAATAGTCGGGGCGGTTTATTAAAAGACATTTAACACTTGCTGGTATTTCTACTGATCTGCAGTAGATAGGGGTGGGCTAATCACCAGACATGGTAATGTCTGTACATGACTAACTGTAGAGATTATATGTATTAACTTTTTGTCCGAGTGAAACAATCGTCATTTCAAAGACCATGAACTGATGATTTCAGCCCGATTGTGTATTATATCAGATTGAATACAATATACTACATTCAATGTATTCTTCTTTCTTTTTTGTGGAAGGGAACAAAGTAGATATTAGAGCGTGAAACGGGACAATATAACGTGTTTGGCCTGGGGCTATTGTGAGGATTAACTTAATCTCATTTATAGAATTGACTTACTGACGAAAAATTCCATAAACCGGCTAGTTGATATTTGGTGGTGTTGGAGTCACTCATACACGGACATACATTCCAGCCAGAATATCTTTGTTGTGATCCTCTTTAATAATAAAGCGACTGTACACAAAGACTGTTCATTAGGTATGCATGCTTGTACATGGATCAGAGGCAGACCCAAAGGATGGGAGGCTTTGAGTTTAGGAAGTGTATGTCAATCGCTCTGTTGTAAAATAAGAATGAATTCTGTGTCCATTGCTGGATAAAAGGTCAGTATGTGCCTGGTAAATCAGGAATTCGTTCTTTTAGTGTAAACAGTGTATAGTCGGACTAGCTCCTGTATACTGGGGGCCAGGTAAAGGTAGGATATGCAGACGGTTGTTTGCACGACCCGGTAATCCATCAACATTCCTGTGTTATTTCATTGCTATAATATTGTCCACGATTGTTTGGACTTGATCCGGGGCCAAACAGAGGGAGTTAGTGTGACATTATTGGGCTAGCTAACTAGAATGCATTATGCCACAGCTTACCTGTGCTCGGCCTTACCTGTTCTGGACTCATTTACATATCTATACTTAGCTGTACAAGTAAGGATTGAACATACCTTCGTTGTTTACCTGCGAACAGGTTTAGTAAAAGCTTACATGCTGTTTTGGTTATCATCGGCCCGGATTTTTAACTTCCATTTCTTTATATGGACATAGACGAGGACTTGTGCTATCAAGCCAGGACCACGGTTAAGGTGTGTGGAACTGAAATCAGTGTTTACCTTCTGTTGTGTGAATTAATTCGTCTATCACATGGACATTATTTCTCTAGTCTAAATTTCTTGTCATGTAAGGTAAGAAGGTTGCTGATTATTTGGGTATTATCATGTTGATTACTTAAATTCTTTTGAAATTAACTATTTTATTTAATAGGATATACTGAATTTTGTAATATTTGTCTATTTCTTGTTGCCACAAAGAATTAAGTATGATTGGATGGGATTGATTTAGTTTTGACAAGTTTCGGGTATATAGAATTAGATATTAATGAGCTTAGAGGTCATAAATGTTCAACAACACTGTTACATAATAGCTCCGAGTGTTTGAATTTATTTTGCCTCAATAATTAGTCCTTTCAAGATCCCCCCCCCCCATAGACACTTACACCTTCACTCATGCACACATACGTTGTAATAACGTGTGACTCCCCTTCCCCTGTGGATATATATTTAGAGGATCCCCATGCCCACTACACACATACGTTAGACTTATTCCCCTACACAGACACACACTTGCTCATACATGTATGCAATTGTAACACACCTATAATTAGTGCCTCCTTATATTACTTGATGGCCCACTCACATATAGAGCCAGACACCTTTGGAGATCTCCCCCACAACACACACACACATACACATGCACACTTACTCCCCCCACCCCCACCCCAACCCCAACCCTCTTAACACACAAATTTGTCAAAAAATCCATATTGCCACAGGTTATATCCCCACACCTAAACCCAATTCATTAGACATGTACGCCACACTGATAGACAAATAAACACTGCCCTGTAAGATTGATACAAATACTGTGTTAAGATAGACAAGATTTTCTTAAGTTATTCTTCAATGTAAGAAATTCCATAAGATTAAACGAATCTAAAACTACTTTGAGAGTCCATTATGTTACAATTTCATCTGGAAGGACAACTAAAAATATGTCATTTTAAAGTGGGTTTTTTTTGTCTATATGGGGTGTTTCTGTATACACACATTTTATTTATGTTTTAATTTTGAGCATGCAGAATCTCCCCCATGGAAATTTCAAAAAGTTGGCAAGAATGTTCCACCTTGTGACAAGCTACTGTTTTAGAGTAGACAAGGTTTTGTTGAATTATTATTAAATGTAAGATTCCATAAGAAATGAATCTAAAACTAATTTAAGAGTCTTTTTTTGTTACGATATGTACAAGGTCTAAAAATGTCCCCTGCAAAGTGACAAGCTTGAACGAATAATGTGTTTTTGTGTCAATTAATTGACAGGTGATTAGACTGACAGGTGAGTGTTAGTGGCAGAAACATACGAGGTACCTGTAGGCACCTGTTCTATAACACCTTCACTGAACTCCTACTAATTTTAATTTGAATGTTAATAATCAAACAGAGTCTAGGTGTACTTTAAATGTTAATTAAGGCGTTATAATTAATTCACTACAGGTGAGAAATGTCTTGTGTGAATGGAATTTAATTTAATGGGAATTATTTTTTTAACATACGTATTTGTAATTAATGGTAATTTTAGTATATATATGGAAGTGGGAGTGGGAGATGATATATTAAAAGTTATTTTATGGTAGGGAGAATTAAATAGCAAAGGTGTTAATGAATGTTGTCGTCGAACAGTTAAGTGCTTTTTTTCTAGGTTGAAGCTTGATCATGAGTTGTAAATCAGGTCACGGCAGGTTTGGTTGTATGACATCACCTCGCACTATCTGACTACATATTATAAAGCAGGAACTGAGTTCCAGGTGGATGCATGTTGTGGCCTCCATCACCCCCTCCCCCTTCCCCACTCATCATCCCCACCCCAACCCTTTCAAAGTCCTTTGAAGGTAATTTCTGGCCCCTTTACAGTGTCATCTTGTGTACCCCTTAAGATAGTTTAGATAATGATGAGTTTGGATGGAGGGAGCAAAGTATCTTATTTTTCTACTATCTATACATTCCTCCTACTAGCCCTCCACCCCCCCTAAAAAAAACACTTCCCAAATTGGGGTGGTCAGATGGTGCAGCAGATAACACACTCACCCTGCATCAAGGCAGCTTGGGTTTGATTCTCCGGAAAAAAAGTTTATATTAAACCTTAATTGTTGTTGATAGGATGGCTTCATTTGGAAAGTGCAAAACTCTTACCTGTGATTTCATTATGATGGTGTTCAGATATGCAAGACACTTTTATTTTGTAATATCATACAATATTGTAACACAATCAAAGTTGACTAAGTATCAGCATTCACTGACAGACTACTGGATATACGTCAACACATAAATATGTACATGACATTTGTGAACCAGTTGCATTTCAGTATAAACTCAATCACCCCTGAAGACACATTTGAACTCTTCTAATTCAAAGGTTGGAATAGTTCATTATAAAAGTTCAGGGGTGAATGAGTTAAAAGCTGGGAAACATGTCAACTAGTGCAAACTGTATTTGTGGAATGTATATGCTACAATACTGTATTGTTCGTGTAGATAAAGTCTGATGGACTTTCATGTGTACATGTACCGGTAAGACAAAGGTAGCTATAGATCACACAGGTAACAAGTATTGTGAATTGTAAACAGTTCAACAGGGTTGTTCACAATTATCTTACACTAAGTAGCTCACACAGAGTAGGTACAGCTCACAGAAATAACTTGTAACGTAATGTAGCTCACCTGAGTAGGTATAAGATAGATAAGCGATATATAATTCACATACCTATAGCTTTCACCGGTAGTTCGTACAGGTATTATGTAACTTTCATGGGTAATTAATTCATACAGGTAGATTTTACACTTATCTCCCCCATAAGTAGCTCACACAGCAGGGTAGCTTAGCTAGTAGGTATCTGATCACACACAAGTAGGTCATTCTCACATAAGTAGCTCTCACAGATAGTTTACACAGGAAACTATACATGGTGCTAGTTCTCCCAGGTAACTCACACAGGTAGTTCACCCAGATAGCTCACACAGGTGGTTCACCCAGGTAACTCACATGGGTAGTTTACACAGGAAACTCATGCTGATAGTTCATTCAGGTAACTGTCACAGGTAGTTTACACAGGAAACTCATGCTGATAGTTCACTCAGGTAACTCATACAGGTAGTTCACCCAGGCAACTCACATGGGTAGTTTACACTGGAAACTCATTTGTAGTTCTCCAAAGTAACAAACACATGTGGGTAGTTCTCCCAGGTAACTCACACAGGTAGTTCACCCAGGTAACAAACACAGGTAGTTCAGCCAGTGAACTCATACAGGTAACCTATACAGGTAATTCACACAGGTAGTTCACCCAGGTAGTTCACCCAGGTAACTCATTCAGGTAGTTAACACAGGTAATTCACCCAGGTAACGCACTCAGGTAGTTCACCCGGGTAACTTACTCAGGTAGTTCACCCAGGTAGCTCACTCAGGTAGTTCACCCAGGTAGTTCACCCAGGTAACTCACTCGGGTAGTTCACCCAGGTAACTTACTCAGGTAGTTCACCCAGGTAGCTCACTCAGGTAGTTCACCCAGGTAACTCACTCAGGTAGTTCACCCAGGTAGTTCACCCAGGTAGTAAACACAGGTAGTTCACACATGTAGCTCTGTAGCTTATACAGGTAGTTCACACAGGTAACTTTCAGCTAGGTGGTATACATGTAGGTAGCTAGCAGAAGCAGCTCACATAGGTATAGTTAACATTATTAGCTTATTTAGGATTCTTAATGAAAATACATGACAATGCTCTGTTAATGCTGTCAGTTACATTATACTCGCTCAAGTATACATAATGTAGCTTACGTTAAAATGGTCCATTGCTGTATGGAGTTACTGTTATATATAGATACACAGGCGGTGTGCTGCATCTGTTGGCAGCTTCGTATTCTGGTATAACACTATACACCATACCTTATATCAGGAATTATTAAAATTGTGTTTCACATATTTATGAATCTATGTTTAAATACATGCAGTTTACCATATCATAATACAAACTAAACTTAAACATTCTCTTTCCAGATCAGAACACATCTTGAAGCAGGAGTCTGACCGCCGGGCGAGAAATGTAAGTATTCATTGTACACATTATTATCTTTATCATAATCAAACTTACTTCCTCGTAATGAAGGTTATCGATCAATTTTCAAAAAAAAGATACAAAAATTGGCAAAAATTCAACAACCTTAAGAATGATTTATTATAAGATATTACCCAGCAAGCAAAAAGGAAAGCTGTTGGGTTAGTCGGGTGGCGCATTTTGGGTAGTCGACTGACCTTTCACTAGGGTGACCCGGGGTTGGAATTCCCCAATTGGGTGTGGAAAGGTATGGGGTCTGCCGGGTGACCTGCCCGACCACATGGATTTTCTCCAGGTAATCCGGTTTCCGAATCGGTATTAAAACCCCCTGCTGCTTCCTGCTGAGCCAACAACAGTGATAAAAATCAGTTGATAAAACTTGTTTCATAGATTTTGTAAAGTAAAAAAAGTTCAATTTTGAATTTAGAAAAAAAATATGGGAAAAAACAGGAATACTAAGGAAATACAGTAGCTTATTGATGTTTATAAACACAGTATTTACCTGGCTATACATAACAGATACAGTAGGTATTTTGTTGAGGCAAGGGTGGACCAGAAAGATTTTTGTCAATGATAATCATGGTCGTTTAAATGTATAATATTTTTTTTTTTTTTTTTTTGCTGTATCGGCAGTAAATGGAAGTCTTGTTACCTTATTGAAAAAGAATATCAGTTTTGGCAATTTATCATATCAATTTGCTTTTACTGTTCCAAAAGCAGGTGGCTCGACAAAATTTGGCAGAATTATTATTTGTAAACTGAAAACTCTTTCTTAACGTAAGTTTGGATATGATTTATACGGCTTAATTCTGTAGAAATAATCAACACCAGTTATTTATACGAGTTTTCCTGATTTCTATTGATATTTTTTTGTCCAACTTCGTTTACCTTCAAGGTAAAAAATCCCAAATGAGAATACCTCAGATGAGTTCATATTTCAGGGTCCAAAAAAATTATAAACCCATTCACCCTTGAAGTTTCATAATGAACTATTCCAACATTTGAATTGGAAGAGTTCAAATGTGTCTTCGGGGGGTGAAGTAGTTAAAGGAACAGGCTCTGCAGCTCTAATGTAAGTAAAAAGTAAAAAGAAATTGGAATATTCTCAAGTTAGAAAAATGTCGGGGATCTGGAATTTCATTTTTGGCATTTAGGGAGAGTACGACCAGTCAATGGTACCTCCTGCAAGGAGATTTTCATCTACTGATTGGCTACTTGAATAAAGCATAAAACTCCTCCCACAATTTACAGTTTTCAGACTGATTTCATATTCCTCGTGACCATTAAAATATTGAAGCAGAAACACATTTTAAATGATGGAGGTCTTATAGACATATGCTGTGTTTTATACACTCGACCGTGAACATTATTTCTCCTATTGGGTTTGCTAGTCTACGGTTCGTTGATTTCCAATATTATGAATTATGTTTTGTAAATACTTTTGTGATCAATAAGTATGACCTTAATGTTCAATACCAAGCCAGAAGTTTGACACCAGATGTTACAACAATGTGTATATACTGCCATGGGATCAACTGTCGGTGAATGCTTTCCACGTATAGCTCAAAATTTTAAGAATAAAATGGTTGAAAGGATAAGAGCAACCCTGTTACCAATTCATTTTTCTATACATGTAGAAACCCTTAAAAGAGTATCCTAGCTCAACTCCAGAAAGAAGATATCGCTTACTAAATGGAAAGATATTCTATTTCTGGAAAGGAATTTATAAATAACTTATTTCCATAACAACATAAAATGTGCTATTCAGCATTTCATGAAATTATTAACCCTTAACTCATTCACCCCTGAAATTTCATAATGGACTATTCCAACCTTTGAATCGGAAGAGTTCAAATGTGTCTTCAGGGGTGAATGAGTTCAAAGAATATCCTCATCTCTAGAAAGGAGATATTGCTAAATCTATTGAAGCATATACTGCTCCTGGAAAAGAGATATCAAAAATCTTCTGGAAAGAAATGACATCAAATCTCCTGGAAAAAAGCAAATCTCTGGTAAACGTCTTCCTGGAACAGAGAGACATTCAAATTATAGAAAGATAGATCATCCTTTTCCAGAGAGAAATTACCTCCATAACCTGGGAAGTTAGGGTCAATTCATTTCCTGGAAGATGGAGATCTTCAAATCAAACTAATTAAAAATACCTCAAGCGTTTCTATTTCGAAAGTTTTGTTATTAAGTTTTATTTACATGACTGTATGACCACTAATGTATTGTTTTTGCTGAGCACACTTGATGGGCTTTAAAAATCAGTATTTCAGTTTAACTCTCAAATGACACCAGGTATTGTCATAACTAAATCCCAATATAGTTTGCCTATCCTTCAATTGGCTGAGATATTTTCAAGTCCTTCTCAACTTTCATCGGAAAGATTTAAAACTGAATTAAGCGATAATAAGATAATTTAATATTCAAAAACAAGATTCCAGTTTTCGTTTGATAATTTACCATTTAATCTTTCAGCATAACTTAAATCACATGTGAGTGATTCTAGTTCCTTGAGTCTAATGGGGAGGACTGTCAACCTCTTGGGGTGGCAAAGTCAGATTTACTAGAGTCTGGTCACATGCCTCACTAAAAACAGAGTTATAGCCCTTTGTTTACTGTGCAACACTTGGTTCAGTGCATTGTCTTGTATACCGCAAATATTCGCATATTATGCACACTCGTGTATAATGCACAGGTATACATACTTTCTGGTGAAAAAAGAAATGCAAATATATTTATTTTCTTTTCTAAATTATTGAGATCTTTTTCTGGAAAAAGATTTACGATAAATGTTCGTGACCCAGGACTAGTTTTGGAGTGTTCTTGTGTATAGTGTGCACCCCTTTATTGATGTAATGTGTCACCTACAATTACCAAATTTTATATTTGAGTACCTTTTGAAAAGGCAGAGTGCATGTGTCGCATACTAAAATTGTACCACATGCCCCTCTATATTAGCAGAGTTATGGCCCTTTGCTGATTTCCTAAATGCAAGTTTGTCCAGATATGGAAGAATGCTGAGTTTATTTACATAACAACATAACAGGTATTCAGCATTTCATGTGATTATAGTTGTTCATTCATCATGGCTAAACAGATCCATGGTTACAGAGCATTAATGACCAGCCGGACTATCGACTCGACTAAACCAGCTGCTTCTCCCAGTCAGATCCTTGAAGAGCTTAACTGTATTGCTCAATACATGCTATCGATTAAAACATTTTGTTGATGTCAGTTGAATTGATCACATGATTGTAATGTGTCTATAGAGTTAGTGGGTTGACAGTTATATATATATATACGTATATTTACAGAAGTCAAAAATGTGGGTAAGGCATGAATTACGAGGACGCATGAGTCCTACACGGTACAGACTCACTTATCTAGGGTGAACCTTGATCAGAATTAAACATGTAGCCAGAATATCAAACAGTTAGTGTTTACAGTGTGGGTGGCAGATGTACGTATGTATGTATATATATATAATTATATACATAACTCAGATTCTTATCTTGGGTGGAGTAAAGGAACAAACCAATCTTTATCATTGATTTAATGGAATTTGTGTGATGAATGTTAGGATCAGGTTTCTGTACAGGTATTATTTAATACTGTGGAATCTCATTAATCCATCCACTGCTTTTCATAATGAACAAATGATCGGATGAATTTTTATTTGACTTACATATTATGAGTTATGTCCCATAAATTATCTTGATAAATTGCTAATCCAATTTTTGAGCAGTAATGTTCCTTATGTCATTAAAAAATATTTTTGATTTTTGCTGATGAAAGTTCTGAAAAATTACCTTAAAGATTTTTCACACTGATTTTCACTGTAAATATGGATTTTGATAAAAGTCTAATATGAGAGGATGTACATTACCGTATTTGAGCTTATAACCATCCCCATTTCTTACGAGTGCCTCTTGTTTAGTAAATTTTACTTAATGTCATATTCCTTCCTGCCATATTTCTACTAATATCAAGGTCACTTAATTAATCAGGGGCTATATTGATACAGACATATTCTCTTATCATGTTTTCCTAAAGCTCCATTTTTATCTGTATATATTGTAAGTAATTTTGTTTTCTTTATTCCGTGCTATTAATAACATGAAAATTCTAATTAATCACAACATGCATGGTCATTGCACTAAATTTGGTATAGCTTAATTGTGTTTATTTATAATTGCTAAATCACTATTGTTGATATTGACCAAACTGTCTGTTGTGTTCCACAGGTAGCTATTGGGATTTATTGGCTAGGTAAAAGTGTGTACAATACCTATTCTGGACCACATCTAGACTTCAGTGCATTCACACCCCTCGTACACCACAATGGAAAAGACCTGATATCGGAGGAGCAGTTTCATCAGGATATTTGTGAATACGGCGAGCAGTCAAGTTCCTATGGGTTACACGAGATTCACGACGGTGTAGGACAGTCATTCGACACCAAACACATACGAGATAGCGCATACGACTCGTACGGGTCGCTGTCTAATTCACGAGAATCGGAGTTAAGTTTTTCGCTAGAAGAAGCAAACATGCCGGGTGTACAAATGCGCAGGGCCGATAGTACCTCGTCTATTAATAGAAGTGGCGACTACTCACTGGCGAGGAATTCGGAGGATGATTCCCTATATCAGAGCACTCCGGACTTGTCACACAGAAACAGCCATACTCGTACATCCTCCACGGACAGTATGGACGGACACTCCCGTCAGTCGTCGGATAGTACAAAAGTTTCCATTCCAACACGCTCACAGGAGAGGAAATCCAGCACTGCCAACCCTCTACAGTTTGTGAAAGTGAATTCTTCCAATGACATGGCCAAAGTAGCGAGCATGCAAATAAAAATGTCGGAAGAAGTGAAAAAAGTTCGCACCAAAACTGAGGACGATGCACAGGAGTGGCAATCGGTAAGAATTTTTTTAATTTATTTTATGTCTTGTATTCATGCTTAATCAGAATTTCCCAATTATGCTCATTTACAATCAGAACAAATTACTAAGCTTGAATATAATTTTACTTCTTCAACTTTTTCTGCATGTTTATTAACCCTTAAGCAAATAGTAATGAGAGTTTATGTTTCAATATGAATTTAGCTGACGAGTCGTAAAAAGACGATCTATGTATGAATATTGTCTTTGCAAATATGGAAAATATTGGAAGATTTTGTGATATTTCAATTAATGGCTCTTTATCAGCCTAGTCATTTCTTGTCGGCGATCTTACCTAAATCGCCGTTTTATATTAACTGTACTTTCATTTTTTGGTTCACCCATTGTTTGTTACACTGTAGTCGGTTTTGGCAATCGAACAGGTATTATTGATTTCTTTAATTTTCATTATTTTATTTTTTAAACGTACATACTGGAGCACACTTATTTAGTTTGACGATAATAATGCTTTGATTAAAAATCTGTGAGAGGACAAATTAATTATTAATTCATTCTGAAATAATGTACAATAAATTCTGCAAGGGAAACATTTTAATTGGGATAATGTTTGGAAAGAAACTTTGTCAATAAGAGGGGAAATTTATACAAACTCTTATAAATATGAAAATATTTTGATGGTATGTCAATTTGAGGATGTTTTCTTTCATTTTCTTAATCAGTTTTCAAATCATAATACTAAAGTAGGTCACTGCCACCTAGCTGAAGTTTATACTAACCCTTTCACCCCATGTAACTTTAGTGAACTCTTCCATGTTTTGATCTGGATGAGTCCATTATGGTCTACAGTGGTGAAAGGGTTAAGCCACTTCACTGTTTACAATGCATCCACTCTTAATGAGTCTGAATTAAACTTTCTTTGTGATATTACAACACATTATGATATCATTGGCAATTTCAAAATAATTGTGCTCCTATAATATATGTACACAACCATATTATAAATGATGAATCATGCACTATTTATGAAAAACTGGAAAAAATGAAAACTGTTAAATCTATATTCTTGGTCGTTTACTTTTAATATGAAATTAAAGTGCATAATTGATCAATATTGTCGAAAAAATTGCACATCCCTCCAGATATATTTGTTTAATAATTTGGTAATGGGTAATTGTAAATGTTGACTTATGATTAATTGTTATAAATGGATGAGAGTAGCATCTGTTGCTGGGAAGAAGAAGATATAATTATCAACTAACCTTTATTGGGACTTGTACATTGTCCAGGACATTTCAAGAGGTCAAATTTTGCAAGTCGATTGACAATTTCACTTCCCACATCAGAAACTCACTAATGCAAAAAGTTCTTTTCACCAAATAAACCCTCAGTGATAAGGAACATCTGTACAATCAATCCAAGATGTATAAAGGGTGAGTTCTATAAGCTTATAGCTTTTGTACACCATTTTGGTAGAAATCTGAATATATTGTCTATTTTCGGAAAGGCAAAAAACTCTGCTTGCAGAAATTTACAAGTAAATACAGAGTTATGGCCCTTTGTTCATATTTTATACCAGTGTTGTTTGGATTTGTGGGTCTGTTCATAGCTTTCAGTTCTTTGCCTTGTTTGACAGTGCTTGACCTTTGAAGGTCAATGACCACAGGCTAGGGTCATTTATAATGAAGTCAAAAGTCAAGGTTATAATGCTATGTATGGGTTTCTGAGGATTGATTAAATTAACAGATATTTGGAAAACTTACCTTTCTTTTACTAGGTGGTAGATAACCTACCAGCAGTGTTTGAGACAGTATAACAGTTGTTTTTCCACAGAATTTGTTACAGAAATCATGATCATCTGGCATCAACAAAGGGGAATACATTTTATTCCTAAAACCAAACACAGCTATAAAACAAACCCCGCATATTATTGTAACAAGCAGTGCACATCATTTCTCCAGTCACCCAATATCTAACAATGGCCACTTGATATACAACATTTATATAATATTACAATATTTACATAATTCTGCAAAATTGTATGTATTTTTTGTCCTGTTTATGAGATTTGTACATGACTTTTTGTGTAACAGTTTAAATGTCTTCAGTATTTATAATCTCTAGATCATAAATATCAGTTGTAGTTAAAATTATTATCTACTTAATTTTGTGTCCCCTTGAATATTCTCCCAAATATGTATATTGGTTAATAATAAGGAGAGACATATGTTTTTGTTCACAAAAACATTTCTAGAATTTCACATGTTTTAATATTTTAATTTAAGATGCTGTTTTCATATATAATTCAGCAAAACTGTGGCAATAATTCTCGCTGTTAAACGTCATAAAAATTTTAAAACACATTTTCTACTCATTTTGTTTCTAAAACACATTTTCTACTCATTTTGTTTCTAAAACACATTTTCTACTCAGTTTTGTTTTTAAAAGATGCACCTATTTTTTCTTGATGTTATTGATTGTAGTATATTGCACCAGTGACATCATACACCAAAAGGATGATTATCATATCTGTTTCAGCATCAGTGTTATTGTGGTATGATGCATGTAAATAATTCATGTCTATATTTGGTGTTTTTAATTATGATATTATATTTTACCTATACATGTTTACAGTGTTCGATGTATTTAATTGTTGTCACTATGTGTTGTATTGTGTTAGTCACTTTAACATCATGAATATTCATGTTATTTTTCATGGTTACAGTGGATCTTGAAAACATATTTCTATGAAAAAGATTTCAGTGATAAAGAAAATGCTCATGAAATATTTATCAATATTCCTGTGAAATATAGAACAGATATATATGAACTATCATTCTGGCGGTGGGGGGGGGGGGGGGGGGGGGGGGGGGGGGGGGGGGGGGGGGGGGGGGGGGGGGGGGGGGGGGGGGGGGGGGGG